>KK502933.1:11617-137417 GCA_000688735.1 Glossina austeni | reverse complement strand
TTTGAAAAGGGACAATGTTCTAAGTTATTTCCTTTATTTTTAAAAGCAAGAATAAAGAAAAATTTAGGTAATCCTTATTATGAACTGGAGAATTTAGGAGGCAAATTTATTGGGACATATCACGCAAAAGATATACGTCAGTGAAGTTCATTAATCATCTTTGTGGCAAATTTTTTGTTGCCCCAAAGCTGATTCTTCGTGGGGGGATTGTAATATACACTATAGGAGATAAAAAAAAAAAAAGAAAAAAAAATATATGTATAAAATAAAAGAAAAAGGTTTTATTTGTCAAAAAAAAACAAAAAAAAAACAAAAAAAAGGTATAAAAGGGGGAAAAAAGCTTTTTTTGAGGCAGTTGAAGTAATGTGTTTTCCGAACAGAAGTGGTTTTCATTGAAATTAAGAAAATTTTGGATTGCTTTCAAAAAAAAAAAAATTAATCTGTAATTTGAAAGAAGAAAAAAAAAAAGAAAATTTTAAAAAGGGAAAAATCGCATAAAATGATATAAAAAGACTTTAAACACGAAGTTGCATTTCGCGCGGCTATTTTGGAAAACATAATGAAAGAGAAACAAACTGAAAATCGGGAAAAAATTATGAAGGATCGCATAAAAATTATATATAAATACATTCAACGCGAATGTGCATTTCGCTCTGTTTTTTATTAACCATGGAGTAGCAGAAAAGGAAACTCAAGGCGCAAAAAAAGGGGATACCAGCCAAAGAAAAGAATAAAAAAAACTGACTGAGGGGTGAGGGATAGGCAGAATGGATAGGGCACAATTATAAATTTTTTTTGTAAAATATTTCAAATTCAAAATTTTCAGTAATTTTCTGTGAGCCTTATTGCATGAAGCAAAACCCACACTTATATTATAAATGCGGACTTTACACCGCTTTTTCTCTTTCCATAACTTTTTTTCTTGATACCGTTGTTTAAAAATCTTCTGCCTAGTATGAGGGACAGAAGGAATTACAAAAAAGGGATTAATTAGAAGTGTTCTACTATCATAACTACATCAGTCGTTGTCCTCTTGATATGGACAACGGCAAATAAGTAGTGTAAAATCTCCTACTACAATAAAGGTATACATTACGACTCCGGCCCACTGGTATCACTGACGATATCACATATATGTAAAACTAGTACACGGGCAGACTA
Organism: Glossina austeni; assembly: GCA_000688735.1. Lineage (NCBI taxonomy): Eukaryota > Metazoa > Arthropoda > Insecta > Diptera > Glossinidae > Glossina > Glossina austeni. The sequence continues at coordinate 136,256 of KK502933.1, read as the reverse complement.
CCTAAATCTGGCAACAACTAACGAAAGCAAAAGCAAAGAACACAACCATGTACTAAAATAATACAAACGTATGGCTTGAACCCATGCCTTGAGCTTAACGTTACAAATATGTTACTTAATCTGGAGGGGCCGGGTCCTTATAAATTTAGAATTTCATGTTATATGTCGGCTTAGTCAATATTAAATTGTCTTCAATACTAAATTGTCTTCGGAGTTTTAAGATTTTTTTAAATACCTTTGCCGGTATTCTTTCTAGGGCAATGGAAAATTCCAGAACGCTCTTGTTATTTATTGGATGTTATAAAGGGTGCCTTGTATTGTTGTAATATCTTTATTTTTGCAAGTCTGCATGCGTCCCCCCGAAATTCTCTGTTTGTCCCTTTACATTTATTACATTCAAATGTCATTAATTTCCCTCACATTGTTTCATTTCACATATACATTTATTTTTCCTGGCTCTTAGCATGAAATTTGTCACGAAAAAATCTGCTGGTATCCCATAAACGAAACAAAAAGCTACGTGGAAATGTGATCGGCAATGTGATGCGTTTCATGCTCCTATAGGATTATTCATAGTTGATTGTAAGGTCATTGCTTACTGGAAGCTGGCTAATTTCTCTTTTTTATATAACTTCTGTTAGTTGTGCTTGGCTTTTGCGTATGTTTATCACTTTTTCTGGTGTTGTGTTCTTCAACTACTTCTACTGTACCAATAAATATATAAAGAATAATATAAGGAATAAATTCCTTAGTGCATACTCGCGGCGCGTCATGCACGTGCCGGCCGACGAAAAAGATTAGCAGGAAAACCGACAGAGAAAAACCCAGGTATACATGCGCGGCGCGTCATACAGCTGCCAGCCAAGGAAAACGATTAGCAGAAAAGCAGGTTAACGGATTAACAATGAAACCATGGAGTTAGGTGATCTTAACATGCTTGTAAAAATGTATATAAGTAGACTATTTGCGGAAGGCAGAGTTAGTCGGAAGAGAACATCGAGTGATACGAGAACATTGAGTCGTAAGAGAACATGCAAGTGAGGAATAATAATAGTTGTGTCGAGAAAAATTGTAAATAATCCTAGCATTAAGAATGGATCGTAAATAAAGAAACTTAGAATTAAAAGAGTTCTGAAGTGCATTTCTCTTGGAAATAATATCCACAATCTAGTGATACGAACCGTATCTTGGAAAAGCGGATCTTGTAACAATATCTTATATACTGAGAACATATTTAAGCTTATTCTTAAAACTTCGATACTATCCCAAATATAACCCGGCAGTAAGTCTTTCCTTCGTCACAACTAGTTGTCAAATGCAGGAAAGAGAGTTATGTAGAGAGATGAACAATTTTACATGGTGCTGATTATAAATTTAAAAAACTTGCATATCAAACTAATAAACGGTAATTGATTTTTCCGGAAAGGAATTAAGTGCAAATATTGACGTAATGTAAAAATCTCCATTTGAGCCCAAAAAATTCCATTTAGTATATATTTATTCACTAATAACTAATGGCAATTATTTTTATTATTGATTATTTAAAAAAGAAACCTTTAATATCAGGCGAACACAGACGCGTATGTGTTCGCAATCCAAGCTTTTAACACTAGAAGAAAGAATAAAAAAAAGCATCATAATACCAAGGCGGATAATCGCATATGAAAAACTTAAATGACAAAAACGGTGAAATACAAAAACGCAAACTAAGTTTTAGCTACGTGATTACCCCCGCTTGTTTGCCGACAACGGCTGAATACAATAGCGAAAACTAACTTTCAGCTAGGTGATTATAATATTTTCAGATATCAAAACATGGTTGTGATTGCCGCATATACATGTATTTATATGTGTGCATGCATACGCAAATAGTCACCAGGTTCACTTTACGTACTCAAACATATGTACTCAAAAAACAGAAACCATATAATTCAGCGAGCTAAATATTATATGTTATAGGAAAAATTAAATTTCGAAAATTCGAAAAAATTAGATTTCCTGACGTAATGCACACATAGCTTCTAATTTCTTCAGGCGTATACACAGGATGTTATGTTATGTTTTGTTTGCGCTAACAATAATATAGGTATATACCAATTGGAAACCATGAGAATATTTCATATGTATGCGCATAAAAGAAATTCTTATGTTATATGGTAAACAAAATGTACTCATTCAATAATAATTTATCAAAAAGAAATAATGAAGACCTCTTCTTTAAGCGAAAATAAAATTTTGCTTTAAACAACCATTTAAACTGAATATTAATAATTTATTTGAGTATTAATAAAAAAAGAATTTTTTATAAATTAATAAATCTATATATATTTATACCTATCACTATTAGATGGCGGTGTACTAATTTTTTTTTTTTTTCATAATATGTGCAATATATATAATACCAGCGGTTTGGGTATCAAATAAAAGAACATGGACAGCAGAATGCGAAAGGCATACTAATGGGTAAGCGAGATTCGGCCTCCGCCAAATATAACTTTCTTACTTGTCGAATTTGTGCTAGTGCGAAAACACAAGGAAATATATGCATGGTTATCTGAAACTGTATGCCGCAATATAACCCGTCTGCCAATGAAACTACACCCAAAAAAAGGTATTAGTCGTTTTCAAGTAGTCAGCTTGACTATGTCTGAATAATGTACAACGCGAAAAGCGATGGTAGCAATAACTATCTGTTAAGGACAAAGCTTATCTGTTTGTCATCGCTGTTGATTTAACAATTTGTACCGCCACCCTTGATAAGTGACTCCTGGAAATTATTAATGATTTTCGCCAAAGCGCAGTTTCAGAAGCGTGCTAAAGTTTGGCTAAATGAAAGTAGCTTATGACAAAAAAAAAAATTAACACCTGTAACATACGTTCTTTGTGTTTTTGTTGCCATAACGACTGGCAATAAAAAGAAAATATGTATATCTTAATTTTTTTAGTATTTTAGTATTGTGTCCCACAGTTCAGTGCGATGCATTAATTTTCCCAAGCACAAATATGTTTGTGATAGCCTTTTATATCCCATGCATTTATTTTTCCGATTAACATTTTCTATATTTACGATCTTCTCCTCTTGCTCAACCGTACCCTGCTCGCTTTTTATTAATGACTATTCTTTCTATGAAAAAAAAAAAACAAGATTACATTGGCCTTTTTCTGTTTTCTACTATGCAAATCTATTTTGTTGTTTTTGTTAGTATGCTACTACTTTTGATTATTTGTCTTCCCGCCCTTTATGCAACCACTCATCTTCTTTTGATGATTTAGGGAAACGTTTCTTTACAAAAATAGCATCTTTTATTTTTAGCTGCGACAGATTTCGCCCTAATATGATTGGTACAAAGCTCTTTTCATCCTAAGGTTATTGATCATAAATATTGTGTTCTCCATCTATTATTCTATCTGCTCTATGGCTAGTGGTTGCCAATGGTTTAATCGTGCAAGCTTTTGTCTTGCCCTCATTGGTGTATGGAATATCCATTGAGTCAATTTGAATAAGCGAAGTAATGGAACGCACACAAAACTCAGTGTGTGCCAACGAAAGAATAACACCTTTATTTTGCGCACTATCGCTGGCAAATCACAAACAATATATATCGGCTATTTACTTTGCATATTTTCCGTTTTGAAAAAAATTTTGTTTACTCGTAAACTTGAATATTATCTTTTTTGACATTTCAACTTGTGATTTTCATAAACTAACCATCCTATTTTCGCGTAACAGTGTTATTGGAAAGTTTTGTTGTAATTTTTTCTTCAGAATACGGATCTTGTCAGAAAATGACAATGGCTATGATAGGCAAACACAAGCATAAATTTTATGATAGTTGAACTATAACTCTGCGCGCGCGCTGTGGCTGTATTTTTTACGTTGTGTGAAAAAATTTTTAAATTTAGCTTTTTTATCTTATTCCTTAATACGCGTTTAAGGTATAATTAATTATAATAATATAAAAATGTTCAAATTAATTGAATTATATTGAACTTTTTGTCGTGATAATCATTTTGGTTTTTGTGATCAGCACTTGGTGCTCTCGTCAACAAGTCTCATTCTTGTTTTTTTTTTGCGTGTTTGTAGTTTTCGTCTTGGCTTGCTCATTGTTTACTGTATGTTTAATAGCATTTTTTTCACAATCTCTACCCTATCTCTTACTTTTTGACGCAGTCCTAGATTCTTCGAAAGGATTACGTTGGTCATGTCCCGACTGTAGGAAGCGTGATAATGACTTTTATATTTGACTTGGTTTCATTAAGAGGTGGTCCAAAGAACTGATGGATCCTTAAATTACAAGAAAGCTATACATGTGCTTAGTTAGACCAATACTTGATTATGTGTCTGCTGTAGTCTTCTTCCTATAGGTGTTGTGCAGATTCAATTGAATCCGTTCAAAAGCGATCCTTGCTGTTTGCCGTTAGGAATTTGGGTTGGATCTGCTTGTCTCTTTGCCTCCTTATAAAAAAAGAGTTGCTTCGGTTATACTCACCGTCATTTAAGTAACGTGGATTTATTGTTTGTGTTTTCTTCTTAGTCAAGCTAATTAATGGTGCTATCGATGATATCAATAAATGATGTCTATCACTTAATCTCAATATCGGATTCTATAAAGTCTATCAAAACAATTTTGTTTAATAAGCGCGATTTGCCTAGGTCGTATTTAAACTAACATAATATCTCACTATGATTCGAAAATTAATTGTTGTTTGCTGCATCGGTTGCCAAGCTTTTGCTTGTTTGCAGGAGTTCATTCGCAAAGTGGAGCTGTATTGGTTATAAGTTTTCTTTCTTAGTATTATTTGATCATTTGTTTGTTTTTCTTTTTTCTTTACTTCTTGTTATTTACTTTATACTAGCTGTTAATAATAATTACTATAAGATTTACTCCTAAAAGTCGATTGAATTCGGCTTTTTAATTTATTTTAGTTGAGTTTCATGTGTAAGTAAATAAATAAATGAATAACAACGCCAGAATAAGGCTGTAACATCGTGGTAATGGGAAAAGTGATGTTTCTATAAAATTCTTCAAAATAATTTTTTAAACTTGTAAAAAGACTAAAGTCTAAAATGTATTACATAAGTGCACAGACAAAGTTGTCCATATATTATATTTCGTGGAAATAGCAATAAAATTTAAGTGAAATAGTTAAATGGTTTATATATGAGATAAGTGATTACAAGAAAACATTTTGTGTGTTGTGGTGTTAGTAGAAAAGGTACAAAATTAGTTTTATCAGCATATACGCGTACAAAACCAGTTAAAAAGGATTCATATTTATCTGACAATCTCATAAATACGTGTGTTGTTTAAGTTAGAAAAATATTCTATCAAGTCAATAGAAAGTAATATGAATACCCCCACATATGCATTTCTAATTTACTGCGCACTCAATTAAATAAAATAAACAACAACATCAATTCAACTTTAAAATTCGGTTCGTGATAATAAAGACAAGTTATAGCTATGAACTGACTAATGCAACCAATATAATCATTATAACATCATTATCTCTATAAACAAGCATCGGCATCTTTATGAGCAAACATCATCCTTACTTTGAAACATCAACATCATTATAAAGACGATTAAGATTACGATAAAGGTTAATGATCGTAATTAATACCATTGCCTTCATGATTGACAACGACAGGCGAATAAGGGGCAATTTGCGATCATCATATTTTTAATATTTCATTCCTTTGTAATTTAACGTAAGTCTTTGTACATTTTACATACATTATTATCAATATTTCAGTTACTATATTTTTTTTAACGTTTAAGAACTATTTCATATAGTTAAGAATATGATGGTATGAAAAATAGTTCCTTAGGAACTTTCTGTTTTTGTTAAAATTAATAATAGATATCTACTTTTATATATTTAAAAAAGTTGCTGGAATATTTTCTTATAAGAGGAAAACATGTTTATGGTCTGTGGACATAAGTGCGGGATTTCCAGATAGAAACCGGCATTGAGCACAATATCACGCCTATCAGGCAATTTCATTTCCGATAGAGTTTTTATTTATAACTGCCTGTGTTGTGTACGTCGAAGATGATAACGTGCCAGCTTCTTGCGGCTCTTGTGTGAACTTCGTCAGAGTCTGTCAAGTGTACCATATGGTGCAGGAGTGTCACTGTGCATCCAATGGTACAAAGCTCAGTAGTTAACCAGTAATGTAAGATTGGCGCTAGTAATAAAGCGCTAATCAACGTTTTGGTCATTCTCTTCTTTTTCTTTAAAAATTATCTCTAACCTGGTCTCTGGGGGCAGACGAGCTTCACTGGCGCAAAAAACAAAATAACACTTTACAAATTTCTAATTTCTAAATAATAAAAAAATAAATTTTCTAACTAGCACTAGCAATATGGACGATGGTAAATATAGGTAAATATAGGCTGACCAGAACTCTACACTAATATACATGCATTACCTTTTTACATTAACAATGTTATAGGCTTAAGCGAATATGTCAGGAATTTCTTCCTTCCATGTCCGATAGACTTACCTCTACCCAGCATTACGAATATATGTCTATCTGTTTAATCTACTGTCGGTCCTCTTATCATTAACATGCCTTTGGCTTCCTACGTAACTTCACCTTTGGCATGCCTTAGCAAAACTGTTAGAATTTTAGTTATCGCAATGAAATATTGAACTACTAAAACTAATTTTTGAACCTATAAAAACAAAAAAAACTGTGCGTAAAGTTCAGAACAAACACTTTTGTTTTCCTCCGTAATGTTAACTTTATTTAAACGTTTTTAGATTTGAAATAGTGTGGACAGGTGAAACTTTGTAATTTGTATTCCGTTACCCATAAATGTAATAGAAAAGAAAATTTGAAAACAAAAAATGTACACTTTTATAATTGATAAAATTTTCATCGGCAGCTACCAAATTTCAATTAAAACTCAGTACATTTGTTTTTGACCAGTGGGTGCCTTCATTATATAATATTATAAATAAGTGGTCAACAGTTCAATCACACAATGCCTTGCCGACCGGCTAAGAGTTCTAGCAAATTTTAGGTTCTATCGGATCCAGATCCTCCTCTTAAGAAAAAATGTAAACAAACTATTGATTTTCTAGCATTGCTGGCAATCAACACATTGTTAATTAATACGTTCGCGGGCGCGAATGCTATAGCATTCATTTTCATAGTGATGCAAAATGACGTGAATGCTACAGCATTCAAATTTTAAAGCCAATTTTTGTTCATTTAATTTCATGTAACCTTAAGTTTTTGTAATTAATATACATTTCAAAGTAATGACCAATTGCTATAACATTCATTTCATATGACAGTTAAAATACGATGTTCTCATTACTCTTATAATATATGTATAATCAGATTTTGGATATTACAACTAGTTTCAGAAATAATTGCTTGTCTATTTTCGCAGCTCCCTGAAATTTTTAGTGTCCGTGAACGTGTTAACAAAAAATTTATCATTATTACATGTAAATCTAATTAAAAGTCCCAACTAAGTTAGTAACCTGCTATTCTTCCAAAAAAATTTTTTTTCCACGCACGTAATTTGCCATTTTTGGGACAACCATTTACAATCCATCAGTGCCACAGAAACAATTAGCCAGATATTCAAAAATGCTTGACGTCAAAAATCTCGACAAGGAGATTGATTTCATGTAGATGAAAGACAACTTCATTTATGTCATAATACTACTAATAATTATATACATAGCATATAAAAAATATAAAAATTTCAAAAAGTATATCTCCAAAAAAGTAGTAGCAAGTAACGCAGCACAAGATGATTAATCTATTGCATATAGAGACAATTATGTACATAAAGAAAACTCACCTATACCTAATAGCAATAATAACCATAATTATACCTAGGCTACAAAGCATATATATACATACATAAATACCTAAAAAAGAAAAATTTCACCAACATAAATATATAAATTCAAAAAAAAAAATTTATTCACAAATATATATGAAGAATTTAGAAAGGATACGAAGAATATTAAAATGAAGATAAAGAATGTAGAAAAAATATATTAAAATAAAGATGAACATTATTTGAAGAATAGAAAGAATAATAAAGAATATATGAAAAATGCAGATTAGTAAATAATATTAAACAAGGGGATATAAGATACAAAGAAAGAAAAAGAGATCAAACATATAATGATACAACACAAATAACGATACGAACACAGATAAGTATAGATGTTTAAAACAAAAATAAAACTAACATGTCTAATATGTCTTACTAAACAAAAAAAAAAAAAGTTTTACTTCTTTAATGGAAAGGATAGATGAAATTAACATTTCCGTAGACAGGATAATTTGTGACCTTAAAAAACTTAGCAATAAAACCTATAAGAAAGAAACTATTGACAACAAATTAGAAGAGTTAGAAAATTGTAGAACTAGAGTCCATATTATAATAGAAACTAATCCAAAACCAGAACAACCAGATTTATAAAACAAAATACAAACATTTAAGAAAAAATATAAAACAGCAAAAGAACTATTAGAAATCGAAGCAACCAAAGAATCTTTGGAACACATAAGCCCCAGCAAAATAGATAGTATAATACAACCAAAAATGGATTTTAAGTTAGAAACAGCCTCCAAGTCCATACCCACATTTACTGGCAATTATAAAGATATCAACTGCTTCATTAAAGTTGTTGAGATAATACATAAAACCTTAAATAAGAAGCCAAACCACAACTAATAGAATACACCTTCCACTGCAAACTGTCATCAAATGTTCAAACCGCTCTTGCAAACGATATCCCAACAAGACTAGAAGAATTAAAAACAAAACTTGAAAATAAATATAAATCAAGTCAAACTATACACAACTACATTCAATATTAAACCAAACAACACAAAAAGGTACTATTACAGGTTTCAAAGACAAAATATTGAACATAGTAGCAGATCTAAATTAACTCCAAATCAAAGAACTAGGCCCCAACCCCACTAACGAACAAGAATCCGTCATTACCAATATCAACGATACGTACGCTTTAATCATATTCAAAAAGGGTCTCGCCGACTACATCAAACCCACTATCTTTGCGACCCAACCAAAAACCTTTTGTGAAGCAATTAATATTGGACTACAATATGAAAGTGTGACCCAAACAAATTCACAGGTAATGAGAATAAATTACCAAAAAAATCGTACAATCGTACAATCGTACAATTGCTACAACAAAAGCTCCTATACTAACCACAACAACAGAAACCAATATCGCAAAAATAATAATTCCATTAGAAATAATCAAATATACAATAATCAAAGCAGGAATTATTACAATAATAATAACAACAATTTTAATAGAAACAATAATAATATTTTCAATACGAATAACTACAGCAAAAGTAATAGGAATTTCAACTATGGAAATCAAAATAATAATGACAACAGAAATCAAAGAAACCACAACCAAAACAACCGCGTACACTCAATAGGAAAGCAGGGAAACGGATTTCACCCGGTTTCCTTGACGATGCCCCAGAATTCGGGACAAACCACCAGCCATCCACTGAATTCCCCAAAACAAGCAAACTCTCATATCTTCTCCCTCTCAAAATTATCCAACTATATATTACAAAGTATTGAAAATGCAACAAAACCCGAAATATCATTTCTATTAGACACAGGAGCAGACATCAGCCTCTGCATAGCACACCTTTTGGAGCGTCACCCACTACACAACTCAGAATGTATTAATCTAACAGGAATGACCAACGAATGTATAGAAACATTACGAACTACACATTTAAATATAAATCTAGCAAACGGAATCACCCAACATAAAATACAATTAGTAGACCACAACTTCCCGATAGAAACCGATGGAATTGTAGGAAGAGATTTCCTACACAAGCATGCATGCATGAAAATTTCTCCCTTACAATTAATACACAAGATGACCAAGTTCAGCTCCCCATATACGATCAAATACTTAACAGAAGAAACATATTTCTCCCTCCAAGATGTGAAATTATAATCCGCATAGATATCAAAGTAGACAGCGATGCTTTAGTACTAAATAAGGAAATACAAAAAGGAATATTTTTAGCCAATTCAATAATACCAAAAACGGACAAAAACAGATTAAAATATTAAATACACTAGATAAAGAAATCGCAACACAACTCCTACATACCAACACCGAACAACTCAACACCTATGATATTATACAAAACACCAATATATACACTCAACATAATGAACAACGATTCCGACAAATATTACAATCCATATAATTAGACACCGTGAACAACTTCCATCAACAAGAACTCACAAAAATCCCCAAAAACTTTCAAACATTATTCGATCTAGAAAATGAACCATTCACAGCATATAATTCTTCCACACAAAACATAGAAACAAACGACAATACACCAGTATACATAAAAAACCACAAATTACCCCACACACAAACTGACATCATACACACTCAGGTAAAAGAATTATCACAACAAAACATTATAGAACCCTCGGTTAGCCTCTATAACTTACCACTCTTACTAGTACCCAAAAAATATCAGACGGACATAAAGAAATGGCGACTAGTAGGTGACTACAGAAAATTAAGCCAGAAAATATTATAGTAAACGACAAATTCCCCTTCGCAAGATTAGAGATTATCCTGGACAGACTAGGACGAGCAAAATATTTCTCCACCTTCCACATGACAAACCCATTTCATCAAATAAAACTTAACAAAAAATCACGACCCTTAACCTTTTCAACCCCAAACGGACATTATCAGTACACAAGACTTCCAGTCGGACTAAAAATTTCGTCCAACAACTTTCAAAGAATACTAACCATAGCTTTATCAGGACTAAACACCGAAGCATTTTTATACGTAGACGACATAATAATGCACGGATGTAGCTTTGAGCATCGCAAAAGAAACCTAACGAAAGTACTCGAACGACTTAAGAAATACAACCTAAGCCTGAACCTATCCAAATGCAGCTTCCTACAACCAGAAGTATACTATCTAGGACACCTCATAACATCCGACGGCATAAAACCAGATCCTGCTTAGTACGAAACAATAAAAAACTACCGCCAACTCAAAAATACAGACGAAGTAAGAAGATTTGTTGCACTCTGCAACTATTATCGAAATTTTATAAAAGACTTTGCTAACATAGCACAACCACTAAACTATCTCCTGAAAAAAGATAAAGTCTTCGAATGGACAAACCAATGTAATCAGGCATTCCTAGAACTCAAAAACAAACTAATGTCCCCACCCATATTACAATATCCAAACTTTGATAAACCCTTCATTTTAACAAGTGATGCATCTAGTTAGGCCTTAGGAGCAGTACTATCCAAAGGAGAAATAGATCAAGACTCACCTATCGCATACTCAAGTAAATCCCTAAACAAACATGAAAAAAACAAACCAATTATAGAAAAAGAACTACTTATTCGACAAAAAATTCACAGTGATAACTAATCATAGAGCATTAGTATAACTAATGATTTCGACATAATTTATAAAAAAGGTTAAAGCAACACTAAAGCTGACGCCTTATCGAAGATAAACATACATTCTGATATATTAAAAGAAATGATTCCAATATCCAGAGAAGAAGACCAGGAACGAATAAACAAGACGTTAGCCATAACCAGAAGCAAATCGGCAGAAGAAAAGACAAACAATGAACAATTAAATATGTGGGAAAGCACGTCAATAAATGACATGAAGAACACAAGTAAGTTAGAATTTAAATTCGAAAGCGGCATAAAAAATGTTATAATTGAAAATGTTAAAGAATTAAACTGCACACGTGTGAGATGCAATGAATATCCAGACCATTTCGATGCGCTCTTGGAAAAATTGACATCAAAACTAAACAAGTTAAATTTCTGAGACTACGCATTAAGTCTACAAGATGACATATTTAAATACATATACAAAGAGATATTAGAAGAAAAATTCAACAATATTGAAAGAAACAGCATAAATATACTATTATATAAAGAAAGACAAAGAATACATAATGATAAAGAAACGTGCAAATTAATAGAAGAATCCCACACTTGCCCACACTCAGGACATTTTGGAGTAAGGAAAAGATTCCAAAAACTAAGCCAAAAATACATCTAGTGTAATATGTTCAAAATGATAAAAAACGACATAACACAATGCCACATTGGCCAAACAAGTAAACAAACCAAGCATATAAAAGAGTTTCTCACAATAATGTATACACCGTCCACGTCTTTTGAAACACTATGTATGGATACAGTAGGACCAATAAAACCTTCTAATAATTTCCGATACATATTAACAATACAATGCGAATTTACAAAATATATAATTGCACATGCTATTGAAGATAAGAGCGCAAAATCAATTGCCAAAATATTACTTAAATACGGACAATTCAAAACATTAAAACCCGACAAAGGAACAGAGTTCAACAATGAACTAGTAAAAGAAATTTGTCTGTTACTAAATATCGAACAAAAGTTCTCAACCCCCTACCACCACGAAACTTTAGGTACAATCGAAAGAGATCACAGAGTTCTTAACGAATACTTTTTAGCCTTTACAACGAACAATGATTGGGACAAATGGATACCATACTACACTTTCGCGTATAATACTACCCCTCACGTAGAAACGCAATATAACCCTTTTGAATTGATATACGGAAAGTCGCCATACATGCCTACCAAAAAAATTATTAAATTCAAATTCTACATACAACTGAGAAAACTATATAAATGAGCTAAAAACAGGGTCAAAATACTCTCTAGAGAAAGCTAAAAGATTTTTAGAAAAAGCAAAAGTAGGAAGAACAAAATTATCAGAAGAAAAATACACTAATCCAATTGATATAAATATAGGAGAACAAATTTTATTAGAGAAACATAACACAAAAAGATTATATAAACTCTATGAAGGCCCTTGCAAAGTAATAAATGTAAAAGACCCCAATGTAACAATACAAATTAAAGACAAGCCAAAAACTATACATAAAAATTTAGTTAACAAATACAATACAATAGATATAAACTAAATTTAATTAAGTAATACAAAAAAGTATAAATCAAATTTAATTAACGCATACAAAACTATGAATACAAAACTATAAATATAAACTAAATACATATGCATTTACTTAAATTAATTAATTAAGACAAAGTTTACTTTGTTAAAATTCTCTTATATGATAGAAAACTATTAACGTCTTCCAACACATTAACAATCTTTCTTTAGAACGGTAAGGGTGTAGTGTGATCGCATAACGTCGTTATGCATCCACTTTGAAATGTGACAGAATTTTTTAGAATTATATAAGTGTTCACCAGTTCAATCACACAATGCTTTCCCGGCCGGCTAAGAGTCCTAACAAATTTTATGTTCTATCGGATCCAGATCCTCTTCTTCAGAAAAAATGTAAACAAACTATTAATTTTCCAGCATTGCTGGCAATCAACACATTGTTAGTTAAGAAAAAATTTATCATTATTACATGTAAATCTAATTAAGGTCCCAACTAAGTCTTTTTGAAATTTTAATAAACTAAGCTTAGTCAATATTATGTCTGACATTCACTACTTTGCTTCTGCATCACAGCAGCTCCCCTACAGTAGCTCTTTCCCAGAATCCTCGCACTACAGAGAGTCTTAACGACGCCCAGTTTCGTCAAAATTGCATTAAACGTTAAATTCAGCGAACGGGGAAATGTACGTCGTTTCTCTAAATCATACTGTAGTGTTGTCGCATATCGTCGTATGCTTTTAGCCGATCTTGCGTTGGCATCAAAAGAAGCAGATTGTCTTGGCGGACTGAATCCGAGCAGTCGGGGAACAAAATATCAAACAAAAAAATATCATCTGACACACAATTTTGTAATACGACAAAATCAAATCTATCACATGGCGATCCATTAATATTACGTGGCGTCATAACCAATATTACAATATTGTTGAATCTTAAATACTTTCGCAAACGAGGTCCCAAGAAGTAATTAACATTTAACGTGTGACGTATTTCGCTCCACTACAGTCAACATTGCTCTCACCGCCTACTTTAGATATTGCTTGGTATAAACATAAACTTGAACATCACATCTCAAATCCAATGAAATCCAATAATTTCCAAAGCGGTAAAGAGCAACAAATACGTGCTAAGTGCGGTGCGGTGCGGTGCCATGGTAAATGTACTCGTGCCTTTGCGTCAATTGCAATGTCGTTTATAAAATGGCCACTCTCACTACTTATACATGCGGGAACAACTAGAAATCCAAACTGTAAGCTACCATAATGCAGGGAAAACTCATCTTAGATATTAAGAACTAAACCCTTTACTGCCTAAACCTTTAAAGCCTTTTATCAGCAGAACCACTCCATTTACTGTGATTATGCCAAAATGCTCACAAAAGACTTTAAACACACAATTATTAATCAACCCAGAAATTTCAATAACAATGCAACTGTTATATACCACATCAACTTGTTTATTAAAACCCTCAATCAAACCAACAATTTAAAGTAACATTCTCATGAAACAAATGCAAAAAACCAAAAACAACATATACGAGAATGGCAGTTTGATTCCCCCAATTGCTAAGACACAACAATCTTTAATACAATAACAGCAATTACAACCTTAGTGACATTTCTGACATTTACCCCAATTTACCCCACATTAAACTTTCATCGCTTCCTTGGCGGAATCACAAGTTAATCTTGTCCAGGATGCAAGACATGACATCTTCTTGAAAGACATCCTGATTATATAAAAAATCTCTTATCATATAAAAACGCTAATGCCCAACTGTGAAAAGAAAATTAAGGAAAATTCTTAATCGAAATCAATAAATTGGCAAGGACCGAATACATATTCATATCTGCACTGTTAACGTGACCTTAATTGAGCCACTCCTGATGTTTTGCCACTGCAAGAAAGCGTGGCCTGAGTACTCTTTGGACTGAAATTTTACCTAAAGCTTCATTGAAACTAAGCAAACTCCAGTCACTTTGCTGGATACTCATCTTATTGATGGATAAGCTACAGTTCTGGAGAAAGCGGTGTTAGAACTTCAGACCTAGCTTACCAAAGTAAAAGCAAAAACCATCAAGCCTTTCACATCACATAAACAATTTAGAGTAACAGCCAATATTTACCTTCCAAAATCTTTTTCTCTCGTAAATGGAATTCCGGAAGAGTTCTCTCTGTCTGTCACACTTATTAAAATTGCGTTCAATGAAACAAATAAGATCCCGAAAATGAAGCATTGTCTATTCGTCAATGACATCTAAATTTTAACAAAAGGAAAAAAGCCTGGTGGGTCTTGAAGCAAAAAACTGGGCTAAGCCTTTGGGAGTAAAAATATCAACACAGAAATCGAAAAATTGGCATATATGTTGTACGACAAGTAAACTTATCCATCCTACCATCTCAAAACTAACGACGACTCAACATTTTGAGGCGAAAGTCTTTCGATAATAAAGTTGAATATAAAATTCCATTCAAAGTAAGGTAAACAACATATGCGACATTGCGTGAAAAATTTTTGTTCATGTAAACACCGTTGCTTACTTTAAGGAAATAGGGGTTTTAAGACCTTTTTGAACCGTCCCTAGCCTATGCAGCAGTGGATAGCTTTTATATTCGCAACCAAAGTTGTAGATATCTTTTAAGGCACAAACAGTGCTCGCGGAACTAAACTCAAAGCGTTTATCATTACATATAAAAGGTCGGTCATAAAAGCTATCCGAAACACTTTAAACTCCAATTGTAACATGATTAACAAAGTAAAGAATATCACTACCACTTATGGAGAGAAAATTAGCATTTTTTGGTTATAGTCTTATAAAAAACGCATTTGTCGAAAAAATCTTAGGATTTCGTATGTATATTAGTGCCAAAACCTCTCCTATATCAAAAGAGTCGCGTTCGAAGCGTTTAACGCATTTAAAAAAAGAGCCCACGGGTTTAGTTGTTCATCCTACTATTAATCATAGTCCTTAGTTTTAGCAAATTATAATAAGCATTAAGTTACATACATAAAAATTTGGGCATTGTAAAACGCAGTGATAATATTATACACCTCATTATTTCCTTGAATACTCGATTGTCAAATAACCATTCTTGCAGAATCGTTCTTCTTACCTGCGCTCCTCTTTTCCCCTTAACCTTATGTGTAAATATCTATATATGCTTAATATGCCAAATATTAAGCCCATAGAATATTGACCATCTTTTCATATCTTTTTATCTCGTCAAACCCAATACCAATATGCTACTACACAGGCATAGAAATTCGCCATACTCTACATACAACTGGTAAGGTTAGCACGCCTAAGATTACCATGATTTTGAATAATTCTGCCATCATCATTGATGCATCGATGCTGATAAGACTACTAATAATAGTGACTTAGGATAAATGCGGTGAAGAACCATCCAACACCCTGCAAATTTTATATGGATATTGACATAGAAATGACTCATATCTTCCGTTTATTGATTGCCGTGTTGATGTCATTTGTTCCGAATTGCAGCCGTTTCGAGATCGAAGACTTCGCTAATAACATTTCCAAAAAATAATTATTATGCCCGAGTTTAAGTGATCTAGAATTATTTCTACTATGACGCTGATACACCTGCCCTCATGTTCAGATTGCTTAGACTCACGCATGCTTGCAGGAAAACAATCAGGGGGAAACGAAAGCTGATATTGGCTTTCTCCCGCTTCACGTATCACTTTTACTATCGCTTTCGTTGCTATCATTCATGTTGAATGAAAGAGCAGAAAAGAGAAATATATTTATGTTTATGCTAATTTTTGGCTGTCAAAATCCAAAAAATTACAATTGGCTTTTCTCTCAGATAAAATAAAATCCAAATTGCATAAAAATTTTAAAAGTTTAGTGCAAAAACGGAGTTTTATAAATTTTATAAAGATTTAAATAAAATTAAAACTATAATATCTAAAAGAATTGCTTAAGTTCCCACAGCTGCAGTGCAAGTTTTAAAAGATCGCAAACTAAAACAAACTAAGCAATAGTCAATACAAATAAACTAGATAAGAAAATCGTATCCTAAAAACGTAGTTGATTTTTCCTTTCTCAGGCTCCTGTTGCTGTACATCGCATTAGAGATTTGTACAAGGTAGTGGTAAGGTTTTTTTCCAGTAAGCTACTTTAAGAATTCAGAATTTCAAGAAAAATTATAGAAACCTGTATCTCGTTTGCAGCTATAGTTCTAATTGCCGGCTTTAGGCGTATAATTAAGTTCGGCGTAAATAGTATTTGGTTAATTTACTTCTTCTTTTCAATTAATTTACATACAAACGTGATGTCTTGCTTATAACTTCTTGAAACTAATCAGTTGAAGAACAAACACAAAACAATGTAAATGTTGAGAGTTTTGTTTTTTACCGTTTATATGGGTTTGGCAATGTACCAATATGTTTGGTTTGCCTCTTACTTCTTTATATCCTTCTTGACTCTGACACTGCTATTTCAGAGCCAGTTTCAATGTGCCTTGCTTAAAGAATAAACGATATGTTTCTTTCCTCACTTGTTTGCTCGAAGTTAACATGTCTTTTTCAAGGTGCTAATGTGAAACATTAATTCAAAATTTTACACTCCACATTGTCGTTTCTCTTCTTTTTGCAATCAGTTTTTTTTTTAATAAAAATCTATGGCGTTCCAAATTCAAAAAGGGAAAGTTGCGAACGTATCTCACCGAATATTTACTTAATTTCCGAACGCATTAAGATCGGTTTTGGAATTTTTATATACGTGTTATATTGTCTTGTGTTCATAATCAATATGTAAGTTGTCTTTTGTGTTATTGCGTATAATTTTTAATTGGTCGTTTCTGCTTACATCTTCCAACTCGTATTCGACAAAAGATTTTAGTATTCGAGCCAATTTATAACCATCGCCACAGGTAAATAATTTATACACAAACAACGCAAAAAACGTATAACTGCAATGGCTGTGTGCACGGAAGTGTGAATTGATTTTTCTATTTCACTCAAATAGTAGGTGTTTGCATATATATTGATCGGCCACATCTATTGGTGAAAATGGTAAATTAATGCGAAATATCAATATACGAAACGGTTAAATTCGCTAGTTGCGAACTTTCTCTACATAAAAAGGCATATTAAGTTATATGGTTTACACAGACACTAGTCATAGAATGCACAAAATTGAATTTTCGCCATTCTTATCTTTTTTTGTTTGATTTGACGAAATCCGCTGCCGAAACCTATCAAACACTTTTAGAAACCTATGGTGATCGTACTCCATCAACTGTCGGTTTTGGTTTCAACAGTGATTTCGATGTCAATGACAAAGAACGATCCAGAGGACCAAAGAACTTCAAAGAGAATGAATTACAACCCTTATTGGACGTAAATTCCGTCAAAACTCTGAAAGAACTTTCAAACCGCTTAACAGTTAATTCATCATTCTGGATGTTTATATTCGAGGGCAAAGATCCAACGGAGGGAAAATGGCTGCCATATGAATTTACTGGAAATGCCATTTCAAACGGTTTGAACATCGCGATTTCATTGCGTACCAAGCAAGAAAAAAGGAGTTCTCTGTGACATATCGCGACCTTCGATAGAAAGTGGTTTACTACGGCAATCTCAAGCGCAAAAAGTCATGGGTTAGCCCATCTATATCGACACCGAAAGGGAATATTCATGGCAATAAAATTTTTCTGCGCATATGGTGTGGTCAGAGAGGCGTAACGTTTTGCGAGCTGCTAAAACTGTACGAAACTCTTACTGCAGATGTCTAGTGACGTCAATTGAACACATTGGACGATGTATAGTTGCAAAAAACACCAGCTATAGCGGTTGAAAAACGCGAAGTCATCATTTTGCTGTATGACAACGCTCGGCCACACGTTGCAAGAGATGTCAAGGATGCACGGTGGGAGCTCTAATGACCCGCACCCAGCGTACTCACAACACATAGCGCACTCTGGTTACCAGTTGTTCAGTTTAATGCAGCATAGGTTGGCTGGTACGCTGTTTCGAAATGCTGAAGAAGTGCTAAAATAGGTCGATGATTGGATCGGTGTCAAAACAATACCGTTTTTTTGACACGGTATGGCCATGTTCCCAGAAAGTTGAGAAAAAGTTGAAGAAAATGATGAAATATATTTTGCACAATATACATTGTATGAATTTTTCTCAATAAAAGTCAGTTTCAATTGAAAAAATGACTAATATACATACCAGCACCTAATACAATTCCGAGTCACGATGATAGTTTTCTAAATACACAAGTACAACATTTAACATGATTTTATTTACTTTTTCAATAGTATGTGATTGCGATAAATGTATAGCTGTTTTCAAATCTTCTATTCGATAATTTGGTAAAATATTCTCAAACTGTTTAGATTTTGTTTGCCATTGTCGCTAGGTATAATTTCTGTAGCTCTAAACTAGCGAGAAAGTTGTTCACGTAAGAATTGAATTACAGTGGTGCTTGTGGGTTTTCTAATGGATTTTAGAAACGTAAGATTACTAAAATGATATCATTCCTTGTTCTAGAATAGTTTCCGAGAACGTCTAGTTGTACGAGATGCCATATTAATTGGTTTAGTTTCCTTACATATGGTACAATTCTTTATTGAAGCTTTTACTTCAATTATCATTTTTGGTCAATAAAGAAATCTTACAATTCGTTTTGTAATTCATGAACCCGTTCATGGAACATTTCTTTTCTTATGGGATTCTTCTTTATAACTGCGTCTATTAGAGTTTGCGGTATCCAAATTTTCCATTCAAATTTTTTCATGTCTTGCATACAATTATCACATACAGGAATTTTAAAAACCGAACCGTTTTCTACACGAAAGCTTTTGATTTTGTTTGTTAATCCCAAGTACACCCTATCGCAGCAACCAGCTATCGCGCAGCCTTATAGTGTCCTCACATCTTCTTGTGATATGCTCAATTCGTCCATCGTACGTGGTAAAGTATCGGCTATTACATTTTCAATTACTTTCTGGTGCTCTATATTGATATCATACCCTTGTAGTTGTAATGACAACCTTGCTAACTTAGCACTCAAATCTTTCATGGGCATTATCATTTCAGCCTAGCGTAATAGATCACTGCCCTAAGAAACATCATTTCTTTATATGGTTTAAATCTTTTTATTGCCTTCACAATTGCTGACCACTTCTCTTCTGTATATTACTTACACTCTTCTTTAAGTTCTATTAACGAAAACACATACTGCAAATCTATATTATTTATACAGTATCTTGTAACGAATATGTTTGGAAATCCTTACTGTCTATCTGAACATCGAACTACTGACTTTATTATTTTTAGAGCTACTCTTAAGTGTCACATGAAGAAAGATGTAGAGACTGACGCACGTGTCATTGCTGAGCTAGTTAGCTCAGGAAATATGGAGGGTTTTAAATTTTTGTCCCACGAACAGTCCGCAGACGGGTACAACTAAAACAAATACACGTGCTTTACCATTATAAGAACAAATGAACAGGCGAAACTTATTTGCCGAACGGGCAGATTTTAAACTACTTTCCTTCGGCCCATGATTGGCAATGGGAGACCCCTAAGTTGGATCCATTGACTCTCTAACCTGTTCTCTTCTCTTACAAAAAAAGAAATAATTTCGCGTCACGGTAACTTAAAGTAATTCAATTCAACTCGACTTGACGACGATACAAGACACTACAACTGGCCGCAATGCAATGCTATGTAATTCAATGCAATGTTAAACAACACAAAAAGGAAATTATAAATGTGTTAGAATAGAAGGTATCTGAGAAGTAATAGAATAAGGTCCCTCAAGCTTTCCCCCTTTTGGTCTAGTTGTCCGGAGATTTGGTTTGCCCAAGCTGAAACACAATTTTCTCCCAAAGGTGTCATGCAAGACACAACCAAATACGAGTGTGTTCTTATTGCCCTTCCACAAGAAACAACTTTGTGCGTCCATGATTTTATGCATGACCCTCCGGCTACATGTAAGTACCTGGAATTAATAAAAACTTTTATCGAAAAGCGAAAGTTGCAAATCACCGGAGCTGATTTTACTAGCAAATGCGGACTATTAATCGATGTTAAAAACAAACGCTTAGTAGATATACTCACTAAATTGTCTGTTAACGCCATGGTAGCAGCGTGAAAAATTCCCTTATCCAAAGTATTTTGAATACAAAATGAATTTTTCGAGTTACTAAGTAATTATCCGAATTTAACCACAGAACTAGAGTATACCGAGCTGTTAAGCTCTAAACAGCCCACCAGCTCAGGACTGAAGGTGTCCTTCCTTTTCCAGAACTTAGACGACTAGATTCTATTAAATATAAAATCCAATAAATTGACTTTTAATTCTTTGTGAAATCAGGCATACGTTGAACATCAAGTACTTCTATGGCCACCGCTCCACCTTGTGGAAATTATGAACCATTAAACTGCGTAACGGTTCCTGATCTATATCCCCTGCCACATATTTGCGATACAGGTTGGAGCCTTAGAAACAGCAATATCTTTTCTAAACTATACCCAGGAACACTTTATGCCCTTCCTATAGTCTCTTTCGGCCCATGATTTTATAGGCAAGAACCCGAAGTTTAGTCCTCAGACCCCTAGAGCAAGGTCTCATCTTTTAATAAAAAAGCGTATTTTTAATAAATAAGTTAACGAAAATTTTATCTTCATTTCTTTTATAATTCTTTTCGTTTCTCTGGACGCACGCTTATCGCATTTCTGATTCGTCAATTTGTTCACAAAATTACTCTGTTGCAATTTTGTCTACAAAATACAATAAACATTATTTCCTTCTTGTATGAAGCTTAGTATTCTTACTGTCGCGATATCGCGAAAATTTGCTTAACCAGCACTTTCCATGAGAAAAGTTCCAAAATTCTTGGTAATTACAAATATTCAGGTATATATTAAGAATGTTGTTACTCGAGCGAAAATAAATCTAATTAATAAGCACTTTTGTACTAAAATATGTTATTTACTTTTGAGCAAAGTCTATAACAATTAAATCAGTTGCGGTCAAGTGATCAAATATTAAATAACGTTTTATTTAACTTATATAAACCCATTGTTTATTTATTTATTGTCTATATATTTCGTAAATAAATTTGAAAAATATGGATTTAAAAGCTGCTGGATATTTTACACCATATGCTCGCTTGTACTGAAAGCACTAGCACACTTGAAATGTAAACCCGCGACCATTGAGTTGTTAGTGGCGATCTTTTGCCTACTTGACTACTCATGCGGATATATATATACACATATGGAAAAAATTAATTTTTATTTATAAAACAAATAAAATAAAGGTTCTTATTGAAATATCTTTCACGTGAAGCTCTAGTTAGGACATAGTTTTCTTTTGAATTCCGAAAAATCCAAATATGTATACATATATTTACTGCTTACAAATTATAATATTTTTAAAAGTATCAAATACACAAAAAGGGAATGCACAAAAAAAAGCTGGCGCGAGGGTGGCACCGGAACGTGTATGCTGCTATTGGTAAATGTCCTGACGATGATGACGATCAAAAAATGGTTGTGGAGATGAGCGATGTTGATGCATAACTGTCCGCACGATGACAACACACTTGTTTTCTTTTACTGTATTTTATACTAAATTGTCTTGACCGAACACATTATTCGTAAATATCATCATTCACAGTAAAGGTTCGATTTAAATGTTTATTGAAAATCATTAACTCATTGAATTAATATAAAAAGTTCCAATTATTGTTGATAGGTATGTTTACTTATAGTTAAGAAATTTACTAATAGTTTTTATACGAATTATTTCTGTTCGCATAAGAATTTCCTTGAATGGTTTTTGATTTGGAATTTCACTATCCTTTCATCTAAAGCTGTTTTCGTGTGTCTGCAAGAATTAAAATATCTTAATTTGAAGTTTTAATTCTACATTCTTCAAGCATACATTTGTCACATATATTATATAATATACACACAATAATTTCTGGCTTTTTTTCGAGTCATCAACCAATCAATAATATATTTTCATTTTCTTCTCCTAAAGGTATTTAAATTTAAAAGATAATCTAATAGTCAAATTAAGACTGCAGAATTTTTACACATATACGAATTTTCCTCCGTATATAAATGTTTCCAAAACACAGCAGACCGAATATAAGCTTAGCTTTTTGTTTTTCTGAACCGCTATATTTGCAAACGTATATGCATTTGCAACTCTGCGCTCAGGTTCATATACTCAAGCACATTTTGAAATGCATAAACAGTTTCGACACGGAACCGACACTGTTTTGGCATTTGTTTTGGCTTTAGATTAATTACATGTATCCAATTTTCTTTCCAATATATTTTTTTTAATTGTATCAAATTTTCTTTCCAACTTTAAATGTTCCGTTTGCCTTTATTTACAGCGTGTGAATATAATTGTAGATATAATGATTTTTTTTTATTATTGAATCACCAAAAGTCACACTACGTGAAGTATTTGTATTGTTAAAATGAACTCTCCTAATTTCCGGAAGATTTCAAAGTACACCTTTCCAGTCTCATTTGTAATTTGAAAAAAAGCCTTAAAAAAACATCGTAACTTTTTTCCTCGAGAAAACTTTTTCTTCATCTTTTCATCATTTGTGTCGCACTACTCGAAATTGTCGTTCAATCTTCTGTTTTTTTTCTCATTCCTTCCGTTAAGACTACCCATTTTCTTCCAGGCGGAAAAATAATTCAAGCATACCAACTTTCGTTATTATCCACATTAATAGTCCTTGAAGTAACCAATCCCTGAGAGGGTTGTAATCACAATAAATGTTGCAAAGCAAGTGTTATGCACGAACGCGGACAAAAGGTATCAGCAGCTGGAGATAACCGTTCAAAGAAGGCGATACATAGCTACTGACACACGTGCTTTTACAGCTTGTATGGAGAAGTACCTTTGAAGAAGCCATTTCTTTTACTCCACATATGTCAAAGACAGATACCTCTAGAAGGTGAGCAATATTGACTCAATCAAGCACATAAGTCTTTAGCGTGGAATACAACTAATCTTTTATCTGTAAGTTCTCTCAGCTCCTAATAGCGTTACCCATGCCCATCTAAGACTTTAGCTTTTTCGAATTGATCGACCAACTTGCTATTATAGTGATCCACTAAATGATCTTGCGTAAAATTTCTTCTAAACACGGCCTGCCCAACCTGATACGTTATTGAACCTGAGAGGCTTTTCGAATATTTTCACTAGCTTTCCATCCATTTTAATTTCTCATCAGTTTTTAAATTCGAGGAAGAATCCGCTGAAGGATCAAGATTCCGCAAAAGCACATATGATTTACCATTAGTCAGTATATTTTGTCCAAAAAAAATGTAATAGGTTAAAAAATCTGTACTTGCATGGATGGCAATTCTCAAGTTCTGATGGGTGATAGAACAGTACTACTTACCCTAACACTTTAGCTTGCAGAGAATAAAGAGCAGTAAAGTTGTGGTGAACGCCATAATTTACCAGGAAGGACTTGGACATAGACCACTTAAATTGAACCTCATTCCGGTCCACCAAAAATATGAAACCCTTGCTTTTCCAGATATATTTTGTGCATTTATATGTCTAATAGGTTCGAGAAAGTGACAAATTATCAAGACCAAAAATAATAATGCCAATATACCCCAGGAATATCTAGGATAAGGACCTAATAAATCGATATATAGTTTTTGAAAAGGTCGAATAGAAATTGTTGATTGACCCACAGCCGACTTTAGAATCTGATTGGCTGCTTTTGTCTGTCACAAGTGAAGATAAACTCTAAAATCTTGAACCTCTCTCTATACGATCTCTTAAAAGACTACATTGCTGGTGTTGAAAGGCATAGGAAGTCAATTCAATTTCTATAAAGTTGGTCAATTCATTTAAAAACACATTGTCCAAGCGTTAAATTCTTCCGAGTATTAGGAATGAACGCATAACAACGAATTATGCAAAACGTGTTGACTACTTTTCCGATGTTTAACCGTGCAGATCCTTTTGGAACATTAGCCATATATGAGAACCGTGATCTGTAATAACTTCAAACTCATGACCTACCACAAAAGCATAGAACTGCCTAATTATCAAATAACCTGATAAACATTTTTGTTCTGAGCTCGAATAATTCGGCCCATACTTTGGGGTGCATAACCAGAACCCCATTGTCACAAATTGGCATGGTGTTGTAAAGGCTGTTTTTGCTTTCGAATCTTCATGTAAGCTTATTTGCCAAACGGCTTCTTTTAGGCCAAGGTTCGTGATGAATTCTTTCCTTGGTAATTTACCTATATCCGGTGGTGGACCGCTTAGATCTTTTGGAAATTGAAGGGGAAAATAAATATTCTTTGAAGAGTCTGGCTTTTATATTATTATAAACGGACATGATAACGTTTAAAAATCCTAAAAGTAAAGTTTTCGCATGAACAGTTGGAAACATTATTCTCAAATTGAATTAACTTGGACTTAAAAATATTAAAGGATACGAGATTGTAACTAACCAGGCCAAGGTATTAATTTTAGTAGAATTTTTATGTAAGATACGTATTAAACTCACTTTGGAGTAATCTCCTTTCGAACCATCAGGATCCTCACTCACATATATTGTAATACTTTTTTTGTGGAACACATAATTGGTGGGAGCTAATGTCTCAAGATATTGATACTTCTCTAAAAGTACTGCACGTTGTGTCAGGCAACTGATTGGTCAATCCGTTTGATTAGCGCTATCTCCTGAACGGGATGCCACAAATATATGTAAACATATATATATATAAAATATGGTGACTTGTGTATCAGATGTTATCGATATAAAGATAAGTGACAGAAAAGGAGTAAAAATTTCAAATTTTGACATTTTCCTTCACATATAATGAAAACTAGCAATGAATTATTTATGAGGCGACATCTCAAAAGCTTAATATTACCAGATGGAATGGTAAAGAAAATGAAAGAAAAATGTGCAATTCCAATTAAACGGGCTCCACATTGCGTGGGGAACGATCCAATTACGATGAGACGGACCGCAGGTTGAGCAAGAAATCATCCAACTCTGGAGTCTCCCACATAAAATCATGAGCCGATGGAGACCTTGGAGTATAGACTGGCCCAGGCCATCAAGTAAGTAAGTTTCGCCGATCCGTCTGTCTTCACATAGATTTTAGCATGGGTTTTTCTTTAGTGTAACAGTCTGTGGAGTTTCTGTAAGACAAAGATTGCAAGCCCCCATTACTACCGTACTTAGCTTTTCAATGGCACGTGTGCATCTACTCGTTTGCAGAATCCGACCTTTTGAATTTTTTGATGCACATAAATTTATCTTATTGCAGAGAATATAATATGCTCAACCCAAGGTTCATAATTTCTGATTTATATAAAAAAAAATGTGCATGTGTTGAGTGTTTTTTGTTTTACCGTTTATATGGGTTAGGCACTGTATCAATAGTTTTGTTTGGTTTCTTCATGCCGCTTTTGATAGACGCTATTCCAGTTTCCGCAGTTTCAATGTGTCTTGCTTAAAGAGTAAACAATCTGATTCTTTTGTCACCAGTTTTGTCTAAGATAGTATGTCTTTTGCAATGCGCTAACACGAAACATCAATTCAAAATTTTACACTTCACACTGTCGTTTCTTTTCGATTTGCAATCAACCTTCTTATTCTTTTTTTAATAAGAAACTCATCGACTCCCAACTCAAAAATCGAATGTTGTTTTTTTTTACTGGAGTCTTGTTGTGCCTGTGTAAAGCCCAATCCATTATGATAGCATAAAACCGCAAATCCGATTCTGATAAGAAATATAAAAAACAAAACTTTGAGAATTTGTTAAAGTACACATACGAGTGGGTTTTCAAAATAGCGATGACAGTATAATGTTCTTATACACAAATAATTTTTTCGAAAAGTTAAATATGAAATAAGATGTTATCAATATCAGATATGATAAAGAGCGCAATGTTGAAAAGTCTTCAAACTGTTTGCAAAAAGAAGAAAAAACGGATATAAAATTAGAAAAAAGGAAGTGGGAAAGGAAACAGGAAAATCCTGGTTGAAACCCAAAAATATTCGGATTTTCTTAATTAAAGAGAAGAAGGGTTAAATTTAATGCGTTTGACATAAAAAAAAATTGTTTTAAGAAACCATAGAAATGAACAATAGTAAAAAATTAGGACTGCTTTAATCTGATCTTATATAAAAGAATGCAAAAGCGCGTATATACAGATATCTTGTATCATATCCTACATAACTACTAGATAGGTGTAGTGGTTTGGGATCAAATTATTGTTGCCCGCGATAAACCGATCCGGCTCGGCAGATTGGAATTGGTGTAGAAGTCTAGTTTGAAACATACAACCGCGCGACACATAAGAAATTATTATTTTATTCGCGTGCACTTCTAAGCTTTAAATTCAAACTTTTATTAACAAACATAACATAAATCGATCTAAACAATGGTCCTAGCCCATGCCCTATTCCCAACCAACCATAAAGTCTTCTTTCCGAAATCATATCAAAACCGTTCATTGTGATAAAGAGTTAATTAAAAACTATAGCCATTTAAATTAAACTCGGAACTAATTAATTAATATTAAATTAAATTTTTATGTTTTGTAAAAGTATAATAATATTAATTACAGGGGAGAAAAAATATTTTTATAGTATATTTACAACTTACATGTGGTTGCGTCGGAAGCTCTTCCGTCGATTACAGTTTTGTTCATAAATGCTTTTAAAATAATAATTATTAAATTCAGCACTGGCTACCACTACTCCTATGCTGGCAAAGTAGCAGATTCTACCAATAGTTTACGAAAAAAAAAGTGAATATTCAAATCTTATCCGTCTGTGATGAATTATCTGTTTCAATTGTAGCTCGAAATTCCAATTGATAAATATCAGTTGGAAAGGCAAATGGAGGGTAATGCCAACTTGCGTGCCGTGTTAATAGATTGGACCGGTGAGGTTCAACTACAATTTAGTTTGATTGCTGAAACTTTTCAAATGGCCGCCGTGTATGTGCACAAGTTCACGTATTTCTTAATTTTCTTATACACTGTTTGTAGGCAATTGATACCAACGATGCTTAAAAATCATCAATTTGTAGTCTTTCACTAATATGTAAAAATAAATTTCCAGCATTGCCGCAGACTCTTTTATACGTTTTCTTATTTTTTTCTTTTAAAAGAAATTAGTTTTCTTTATTTTTGAAGAGTTCCGAGCATAACTTTTTATATATGCACAGTTAATGAATCCTTCCAAGATTTTCTATTTTTTCCTTAATTTACTGAAATATGGCCGGAGGTGCTTTGATTAAACACAAACGATCATCAATTAGTGCTTTCTTCGCCTTTATTTATATTTATTTGAATTTTCTGAAGGCGTTGTTATGGCTGATGGAGTTTTGAACAGTTTCATTTGTGACTTTTGTGCGGTTCGATTTCTATACCTTGTTTTTTCTTAATTACTTCGTGTTTTTCAATTTCTATTTTCAAATTCCTAAAAAAGGCAAGTTTTTTTCTTTTCTTTTTTTTTGGTTTCATTTTCGTTTTCATTTCGTTTTTTTTTTTTAACCAAGTTTTTCAACAGAAATTGTTTGACTTCCGATGATGCCAGAATATTTTTTTGTTTTCATTATATTGCAATCTCTATGAAAGATACCAAAAGCATCTATAGAAAAAACGCCGTTTGAGTTTGTTCATCCATCCGTGCCAACAAACCATAAAATCCTTTAATTATGTAATTGATATTTTTGCTCACGTTTTAGTTTAAATTTATCTTATTAATCTGTCCATAAGTCCCTGTAAACAGATCTCCTAACAATTGTAAAAGAAACCTATGCTATCTTAAAAATCACAATTCAGCGATACGAACATAAAGTCAAAAAGGAGTCGTGTAAATACCCTAAAATTGCGAAAGCCCGGTTACGTTACAAATTATTACACATAAAAATATATACAAGAAAAGAAAAATAGGAGTGACTTAATAAAAGATTATGTGCAGGAAAAAAAAAAGATTTTCTTATTGTCATTTGATTAACGGATTCAAATACAGCCACACACGTACAAGAAACTGAAGAGAACGAAAAACTAAAACAGGCGTATACTATATGTTTTCTGTTGTGTTGTGTATTCAAGTGCATCACCATCACCACATATGGGACAAGCAAGTCGAACTTGCGTTGCTTTGATACTCTTTGTTAAATTTGGCCAGAAGGAGCCATTGTTGTGTAGTATTTTATAACTACACATATATTAATATGTATATATACACATGTATATCGATATCGTATTATATTAAATAATTAATGTATTTATCCAAGGTTTGCAATACGGGGTGTTGATAAGCTTCTGCGCACTTGCGCAGGGTTGGCGATATACTCGTATAGTCTTTTTCTGGCTTGGTCAGCGATCAACAGTTATAAAATTACTGCTTGTGTTTGGCTATCATTGCTTTTATCACTTTGTAGCGCATTTGGTACTAAGGGTGACAACAAAATTCTCCATTACCCGCTTTACACTAAAACAGGAGAACAATTGAAGATAATATATTATTTCATTGTCATAATTCTTATCCCTGAAATGTTTTAGTAATCTTTTAAATTGCAATTTAATCCAGTTGATCAAAAAAAAAAAAATCAAGTTTTTTTTATAACTTTGTTTATTCTGTACTTTACATTTGTGTATGTTTCCTTTCCTTTAATATATTTTTTTCTTCTTATATATTTTATATATTTATATTAGGCATATTTCGCTTATAACGTATTGTTTGTTTGTATATATAGCATAATTGGCATAATCAGTAAATTATCTGTGTTCGAATTAGAATAAATGTAGAAAAAGTTTTGAATCTAATTAAAAAAAAACACAAGCAAAACCACTATATAGGGTCACAAACTACGATTAAATACCCTAGATCACCTTACAATTAGTCATATAACGGCTTATCGAAGTAAGGCGCTATATGGGAAGTGGGCGAAAAAGTGGTGCGATCCAAATCATGTTCAATATTGTTTGTTCTTGGGCCAAAACATGTCGGTGTAGCAAATTTCATCAAAATGTACCAAAAATTGCAGCCTGTAGGTTGGACACAAGAAAACAAAACAGACTACCACAACAAGAACAATGTTCGTTTACTAGACTTAACTAATTCGCTAATACTTAATGCTCCTACCAATACTCAATAATCACTATAAATTATATGTAAGCTCTATAGCAACATGAACATCGCGGAGTGTACATTGGTTTGATAGTTATCGCATGTAAGTAGGTTCCTAGGCTGGATGTGTGCATGCTTATTTTTTTACTCTTAGTTATTCATTTATATACAATTTAATTCTTTCCTTCTTATTTAGCTTTAACTTATAATGTCAGAGTTAAGCAGATAAACTTAAATTCGCTTAATTCCGATGATATTTTATTGTAGCTCAAGGTTGAAGCAATTCGCCGGTGCTGCTTATTTCAATACAATGGGGGAATTGTGCTGAAATGAAATTCAGAACTTTCTACGAAACGAAAAAAACGTTTTGAATTTCATCAACCTTAAACCTAATCGGGATGAAAACTAATTCATATCTGCTACTACTAACGAAGATACTTTTTAAATCAATCCGCAACGTCTTCAGTTCTTTAAATGCTAAAGAAAGGTAGTATAGCAAAGCATATGAGAGGAACAAGTATTCCGAGCAAGCCATATAACATGCCGCAAAATGAATGCTGGATAAAATATGAGCTGGGTAAATCCATTATTTGGATGGGCGAGATCAGTCGAGATTATTCGAAAGTCTAGCAATCTTCGACAGAGCCCTCTTATATTAATATATTAATATACAGGCGCGAAACATACTTTTCCTAAAGCTGGTTATTGTTGGTGCTTGAGGTTACCTTCGTAAGCAATAGTTTCTACTCGATCGAAAAAACCATTAGACATTAGCCATTCCATTATGGTATTATTTTTATTGATCGGGTATTAAGGCCGATTATATGGATAACGGAACAGTATGTGTGAATACAGGCGATATGCGATCTAAATATAACCATGGCTTTATTAAAGATCACAAAAAAGTGTGATATACTTGCCTCGCTAGTTGTGGAAGCTTAAAAAGGCAATCGACAAAAGAAGACGCAGTGGTTTTATTGAGCTTATATGTGACAAAGAAATGAATTCACGGTGATCAACTTACCAAATATTTAGCAATCAACGTTCATCGGAATCTATATGTTGTTTATCCCTAGGCGACTATCCCTTTGTTACACTTGTACCTCAACCATTTATCTGTTCATTTAACTACCACTTGGTACTCGTTAAATAAAGGTAGTTAAGAATTCTGGATAATTTTGAGGCTGCCAAGAAAACCAGTTCATGATGTAAATGAACACAAAAACTGCTGTAGGAATTTTATAAGTTTTAAAAGAAAAAATGCTGCTAAAATCATCTATATTATTTCGCATTTATATTATCTTGTTATTCAGTGTATCCGCATGAGTTACAAATAAGCAAACATACATTTGTTTGTATGTCATAGAAACTTGATCGCATTTTTGAGTTAGCCACCACAAAATATCCACACTATGAGAATGCGTATCCGTACACATCATTTTATGTAGACGGGAAGCGTACGCTGAAGTCCAGAATAGCTGCAAATCTTATCCCTAAATTTATTTTTTAATTAAAATGAAAGTAGTTTTCAAAAACTGAACAAAACAAAGAGTCGGCTTACTGTAATTGGGGCAGCGATAAAAGAAAAAATAAAACAAATAAAATGTACATATATTAAAATAAATTAAATAATAATAATGACTGTTAAAATAATATATCCAAAGATACATTCAAGCAAAAAAATTAAGGAAAAACTAAAGAGAAAACTTTACCGTGAATGCCGAACAAATCTCCCCAAGGTATTGAGCAATTCGAATGTTTGATGCTATAGTATAAAGGAGCGCGAATACACGAACCAAATCATGCAAGTGCAGCCAAGATGCAAACAAATAGAAGCAATTTTGCAACAATATCATCAACATCAACTATCAATTCGAAAACCCTGCTTGGAGAGTCGGCCCGCACCACGTCCTAACGAGGACCTTTAGAAAAGGTCATTATCTTTCCTTTTTTTCTTGAGCCGGTGGAAAATGGCTTGATTCTATATGGTCAAAACGCACAGCCAATAACATATGGCACAATGATAGCAAAAAATGGGAAGTTGTTGAGAAACGCAGCGAAGTCAGTTTCAACGCGGCCGGAGAGCAGCAAGATAAGACGTCAACCCAAAAAGGACTTTAAGTCAAGAAGGGCTTACCCCGAAGTCCTTAACTGCAGTAAAAATATAAAAATAAGTTATCTAAATAAGATATATTCATACATGACGAATAAAAAATTATACATACCGCATAATGTCGATATGGATATTACTGAAATACTTACTAGAAAAATCAACGAACAATTTAGAGTTTGCATAACATCAGAGCAATAGATTTTAAATGTAGGAAAATAAAAACTATAAATAAAACTAATAAAAACTTGAATGGAAAACAAATCCAAAGTCTTGTAAGACGAAATAATTTTACCAGTAAACCATATTTCAACAATTTTAACAACAAATGGCATTCAAGCAGAACGTTTACACATTGTGGAAGCCAAGTGATTCCCAAAAGCTCAGTATTATCCGTCGAAAAGAAACTGTTCCTATAGATTTAACAAATGCAGACAAGGAATAAGAGCATGAGGAGGTAAATTTGCTCAGGGGTCGTTTAAATCAAGGCTAACAGCAATTATTATTGGAATTAAAGTAGTAAAATGTCTCATTGAGACAAGATGGTAAACTAGTATAAGTAGGCGTAATAATTTTGAAAAAAATTTTTTTGAAACAACATTAAGTAAATCTTTCCGTTTCTGTATTTGAAATGATACACATACAAACCCAAGTAGCTTAGTTACACCGATTCCAAAGATATTTAAGCAATTAGGCAAGCTTTTTGGGTAAGTACTTAATGTTAAGAGACGTAACAAAGACAAGATTCTAAGCTAAGAAAAATATTTGATTAATTTCAAAATTTATCTAATAAAGACGACGATGTGCCACATCGATAAACCGCTCTTTTCCAATATATAATGATAGCCACAAGTTCACTAGAGCGAAATAGAAAAGTAAATAAACAAAATGCTTAAACAACATATAATTCAAGAAAGTACTGTACCACAGCTCCCTCTGGATTATTGCAAAGAAAATGAACAATTTTGGTATTAAAAAATGGAGGGGGATACTAAACTCAATAAATTCACTAAAACTTGAAAATTTCCAATTGCTAATATTGAAATAATTTTGTATAGAGAAACAATCAATCAATCCCACGAAAGTACAGATAATCTAAAATCTCAAAACCTCTGATGCACAGAAAAAATAGAAACATTCATAGGAATGGCGGGTTCTTATAAAGTGTTTATATGAAAGCATATCTCATTATGAAGCAAAGATTGTATATCCAACTACGAAGTATTTGAAGAAAAATACGAATCACCCAAATTTTATAGCAGCTTTTGAGAAATTAAAGGATTCCTATATTACGATTTCCAAATTTTAATAAAAGGTTTAAACTAATAACAGATGCCAGCAACTTTGCGCTTGGTGGTGTCCAGCATCCTATATTTTTAGCAATAAGACGAAAAGTAACTGAATTTAACACCGAATATATTCGCAATTTTTTAAATGGAGAGTACATAGAATATCACGCTACAGAATATATTATTATTATTATCATTATTATTATCAGTTTAGCAAGAGACTAAATTCTAAGACTAACGTCTTACAGCACTAACATCTAAGGCTAAGCTTTATTCAAAACTTTACCGCACTTAAGATTTGAAAGCACGATCATAAGATTTGATTCCACGACTATAATACAAAACCTAATAGCCTTACATACAATTCTGATATTAAAAAAATAAGCAATACAATTTCTGAAAAAATTAAAACCTGAAGAATAAATTCCAATAATAACCCAAATGACTAAAGCTGTCAAATTTTGCAACAATGCTTTTCATTCAACAATCACATGTACTCCCCGCGAAGTTGGAGAACCTTATGTTGAGCATAATACGGTAAAAAATTGTATAGAAGCCATGAATTGTAGAATATTAAGCAAATAAAGCAAAAACTGCGAGTATTTTATCGAACATACACAAGCGGGGTTCACTAAAAATTACAAGGGTGTTCGACATAAGGAACAACCGATATTTAAGAAAAAGAAAAGAAACCTAGGCAATGTCCAAGCACGGATTTTTCTAATTTTGTCGCAAATGGCTTCAATTAATTCTCCCCCAATAACTAGTGAAATCGGTTTTATTAACTTTAACGAATAAAAACTGTAGTGTAATACAGATGAAAGAATACAGAAAGACATAGCAGTGAATGGCAGGTATTTCGCGATTTCAGCGAAACCTAGTTTGCGCGTTTGCACGGATTGTCATATATAGGACGCCAAAAGTAAAAAGCAGAAGATACTCTATTTCTTTCCTTTTTTGCATACTTTTTATAACAAGGCAAACCCAATAGAAATTGTAAACCAAACTATAACTGTATCTTCTGCGGTAAATCCCAATGATTTTAAAAATATTATATAAAAAAAAGAGCTTGTTAAGTCAATGTATAATTATGAATTCATTTATAGGTCCTATGTCGCAATTTTTTACTGCCTACAGTGACAACTTGGTACCTCTAGCCTACTGTGCATGTATGTTGCGTTCTCTTTGCTTATAAATGCGCAAGTTTTTCGTTTTTGCTTTCGTTTTCGTTTTACACTTTTAAATGTGCGGATTTAAGGCAATAAAATTATTGCGATTTATCGATTTCTTTACACTGCCCGAACATCTTAATCGCAGAAAGCACCGATTAAACATTTTAGCGACTGTCACAGGACCATGTAAAGTTTTCAAAAAGGAAAAAAAGGAAAAATTGCAATTGGTTTTATAAACAAATTCAATATCATCGTATGTCAAGGGGTTACATAAACTTACCCAGTATTAGGTTTTCGGCTCATCAACATCACCTTGCGAGCACGAACCCATTTGGCATTCGACGGAAATAAAAATCGAACGGTAACAATACACAACACAATTTTCTCCTTTTTCTTTGGAAATTTCACACAAACCTGTCACGGTCGCTAATATGTTAAATTACCTAATTTGATGATTATTGCAAATATTCTAGTCGTGTAAAAAGCGATAAATTGCGCAGTGAAATAAAGAACAAATCGAGAACAGAGAAATAAATTTGCAATGGAAGGTCATCCCCTGTTGATAATAAAATAAGTTTACTCGTAAAACTAAAAACTTAAAATTATAAACAAGAAGACAAACAAACAAAATGACCTGTGCATTTATGATCCCGTACGTGACCGCATTGATCGATACAAGCAGAGAAAACGGAACATACATGCGTAATCGACTAGGCA
This sequence comes from Glossina austeni, assembly GCA_000688735.1. Classification (NCBI taxonomy): domain Eukaryota; kingdom Metazoa; phylum Arthropoda; class Insecta; order Diptera; family Glossinidae; genus Glossina; species Glossina austeni. Next base: position 100,776 of record KK502933.1, on the reverse strand, counting down.
TAACAAATTGTCCAAGAAACCCTAAATTTCCAAATATAAAATGTAGCATGCAAAGATAATACGAAAATATTCGTTCTTGCCATATACTAACCTAACAGATTGTAAATCAAATTCCAGATTGTATAGTCCCCACAAAGAACAGTATTCTACAGCCTAGTATATTAACTTCGAACGAAATCATCGATTACGATGCCAACTTTTATTAAATTAAATTAACAAAATGGGCATTTTGTACCACAAAAATAATTTACTCGTTACTGCAATTAAAATCTTTTTACAACTAGTTTAAACAACCAATTCTACGGATACCCAACATTCAAATTTCTAGAAATCGAGCCACCTAAAGAGTATAATATAACTATAATATATTATAATATAACTATCAATAATACCATACAAGTACGGAGACAATAAACCTTTCAAATATCTATAAAGAACTCCAAGCTGTATTATACATTCGAACTGCAAACTTAAATATAATGATGTATTTAATACAATAGCGATTGAAAATAAAGGAATAGGCATATTATACAAAATTGTGATAACAGAAAAAACATATTAAGTGGTAATTATATACTGTTCTTCCTTAATTGTGAAGTTGAAATAGATTATAATGGCTTTGTAGCTAAAAACGAAATTTTATTTGATAAATTTAAGAATGATACAATACATACAATTTTACTTTTTAACTTAAAGAAACTAAAAAATAACATTTTCGTAAATGAAATAAAATAATTAAAATTTCGTAAAAATATTTCCTATGGGAATTTTAGTTATCAATGCTTATAATTTCAACTAGAAAAAATAAAATTCGAATTAAGATGAGACCTTTCCTCATAAAGTACAGGCGAGACAGAGATATGAAATAATGAATAATAGATTTACGTGCGGATATATATGTATTTTCGAATACAGGACAAATTTTAACGTAAGTACGAACACAATGTTTGTGTTATGAGTATTACGCAGAATTAGTCTAACGCACAGCTTGCGAACATTGCTAATGCAACATCATGTGGTAAGCGAATGTTACACAAACGCGTATGAAGAGATACAAAATTGATAGAATGGACATTTTCTTTGACATATAATTTTCTTGAAGTGAAAAAAAGGAAAAAAGATATTTTTTCATGCAGAAGACGATTTCAATTATTTCTAGTAAGTCCACACTATAGTAAGTCTGCGCTATAATTAATAATATAATATTCATAATTAAAAACAATTTTTAATAGGTTTATAAGAAAACATTTGAGTGACGAAAGAAAATGTCTAGTGACAATCTAATTGTTTGGATTATGATAATGACCTGGGAGGGTGATCGTCGTTGCCGTAAATACGATGATGGATAGAATCGTTGTATAAAAACCGAGATGTCGATGAATTATTTTTGGCCGCCTTATATATGTGTTATATTGATGTCGAGCAATTGAAAGTGAATGTTCGTAGGAGTCCTGAAGTATTTAATCTTCTTCTAAATTTGACAGAGAAGGTGCTACCAAAATCTTCGTATAGATCATCTACATCTACTAAGTGCCGATTGTTGTTAAAGCTGCTGTAAGTTTCCCATTTGTTATAACTGAAATTCAAAAAAACAGTTATCTTGATTTGTTTGCAGATACTTTGCTCCTGAAGGAAGTGTCAGATACTTATCGCATCTTATGTTTATTCTTGCTCAGTTTTATTTGTTTTTGCCAAATTTGGAATCTCACAGACTGCGTAGGTGCTGTAGATAGGAAACACATTAATATTGTGCGCCACCGTAATTTTGTTTCACAATATTATAATTACAAAGGTAATCTGTTGCTACGTTAAAACATGACCAACATTTTACAATATTTTCGCAATTGACGTTAATCCCAAAGTGATGGCATCATTATGTATCATTCGGAGTTTGAGAGAGGGTTAATTCAAAGTCGGATAGAGCAGCATCTAAAATCATCACAGGCACTAATATCGAGTTTCCGTACTATTTTGAAAGCTGCACAGCATTTCCTCTGCGGGACAACCTAATGAGCCCTTACCCTAGGATTCTATTAGCACAAGACAAGGAAACTTTCAATAAAATGTTACCCCTGGAACGAAGGGCAGTCGAAAATGTGTTCGACGCAATAACATCTCGTTGGAGGGTCGCGACGCAAAGCAAAAAGATTATCAGGAAATAACGAAAGCAGAAGTGTCTTTCATTTTTGCGATGTTTTGAAAAATTATTTAAACCAAAGCCAATGTTATAATAATGATGTTTATTTAAATAAAAAAATACTGACTTATATAAATGTAATGAAAACACAAATTTTACAACAAAGCAAAAATATACTATAGCATTCATTTATGATACAACAGCAAAATGTAGCATTCATTTGTAACTTGGTAACCAAATATAGAATTCATTTGTGAGGAAAAAACAAAATATAATATTTTTTCTTTTCGGAATTTATTTAGTTTAGTTTAACTAATTAACTAGTTTTAACTAGTTTAATTTTATGTAAATTTTTCTCCCTTTTGACTATTTTTCACAGCATATAAAATGATAAGGTTTTGCTTTATTTTTATGAACACGTCATAGTGTGTGTGGTGTTTTGCTTTTCTTCTGGGCAAAGGTGTAAAATCGATAATGCTATCGCGGAGCTCGGTATGATGATGAATGTTCAGTCTTATAGTAGGGGGCCTTAAGCCAATATATAGTTTATTTTTGACACTTGCCAATTGGAGCCAGTACGAACAATGCCTGGCCCCATGGGAAAAGCGGCTTTATGTCAAAGTTAGGCCACTGGCAAATCGGCTAGCACAACTGGCAGAAAGAAATTGAAGATTGGAAGATTGATTCTTGCTAAAAACAATGGAGTTGATTTCGCTTAACAAAGCTACTTACAAAATAAGGCCGATTAAGGATTATCTGCAGTTTGAAGAAGGTGTGGAACGCGCAATTTTCGAATGCGTCTAGTTCGGGAAACGGGGTATGGTCTGTATTCGAGGTTTGGAGAAATGCCTAGGGCAGAAAATCTCGTTTCGTACATAATGGTGAAAGAGAAACGTCAAGCAGTAAAGCTTTTCAAATCATACGAATCCACAGGAGGAGTCGTTCCATAAATCTTTCCGATGATCATTAACAATAAATTATGTTAATCTATGGACAGGATTCACAGTGTTTTAGTTTGAAAACGCAAATTAAGATGAAGCCAGGCCATTTCGTCTATAAAATGTTTGTTTTATTTTCGGGAATTATAGTCATTTTGGATGCTTCTCCGCTAAATTCACCACGGTAGTAGTCCTGCCACGTTTCGGGGTAAGTTGGGTTAAACAGTAGAAGTAAAAAAGTTAACAAGGACATGGCTAATACCATTGAAGTTGTTGGACCTTATACTATCCATCAAGATGAAACAATGACATACTCATTATAATTCGGCTTGAAAGCTAAGGGAAACGTACAAGAGGCTTGGCAAAGGTTTAACTAGGACTGGTCGGCACATTCCACCTTGCTTTTTGCTCACTACACACTTTGTTTTCATTGTTTTATTTTTTTTTTAGGGAACCCGCCGATAATGTGCTCACCATCGATATCGTCTGAAACCGGGTTCTGAATTACTTCGAATGAAGAGTTTGACTGACGCGTAGGCAGTTAATAGCATACGACAACCAAAGTTGAAAAGCACGAGAAGAGTTTTTCCTGCCAAAATGGGATGCTGAGAAATTAAAGATAAGATCTGGAAGAAAATTACGTTAATGTACAACAAACCGCCGACGTGGAGGTAGTGGGCACTGAATTATAAACTGGAGCAAAGTACGGGCATTGGATGTGTAGTAAAATGTAAAATTGAGAAACGATTCTCCGTCAATGAAACAAAAGTTTGATGTATTTCTACCGCTGCTTCCGCTAAGAAGGTTCAGCATTTGCATTCGAAAGAAACGTTCATCACATCTGTGCCAACAGAGCAAGATAATCACCAACGGTCCTCATAACAAATGTCTAATCAGCGCCACCGCTGCACGAGTAACGCATCATAAAGCATTATATCTATATAATTAGACAAAACAATGCGGTGTCGTTACCGAAAATTGCCTCTTAACGCAAAGATTGTGTTTTGGAGTAAGCCAATGCCAACATCGTACTCCGCATGTTACTGCCCGGCGTAACCTGGCGACTTTCTTGCTCTTCAATATTTTTCGCAGATTACCTTTACAAAATAACATCAGCAACAATAAAAATGACAGTGACTACCAAAAAAAGATGCAAAAACAAAAACAAGAGCGGGAAGAGTAACAATCACAGCAAGGGGAGCAACCAAAATTGCAATGAAACTACAAGAACAGTAGCAAAAACGACATAGAGTTTGCAAAACTAACGGTAACATCACCAAAGGAAAAAGGGCAAGTGTGGCCACACTAAAAAGTGTGATAGGAGAAAAAGCGAGCGCAAGGCAAGTGCTACGGCTGATAATCGACCATCTACATCTCTCACGCAAAGCGTTCCTTACGTAGGCATTAAAAACACCAAAAGCCAAGCCGATAAAGTAAGATAAGCCTACCATTTAAAGGTGCTAGTGTATTTTTCAGTCAACTATTTGATCGAAAACAAACTTCTAATTATAATGGCACACATTTAGACCTTTGCTTTGCTAACTTTCCGGAAATACTTGTAAATCGCTTTCCAGATTTTAATTTGACCTTTCATTACGAGCAGGATGGCCATTTGAATAACATTAATATGTTAGATCCATCTTGTTCAAATATACAAGATGATTTTAATATTGCTTAAATCTCATCTCTCACACATTACACTTGATTTTACTGCTGAGAATACGGAAATCCTAATCCTTCTTTACTGTGTTAAATCTAGCTATTTCTGTATCAGTTGCGATCAGGCAACCGCCCCTTCAAAGTACTTGCCGGCCGTGGTTCAATAAAGTAATTAAATACTTTAAAAACAAAAAAAAAACGATTTCTCAAAATGTACATGAAAGAAGGTTTTGCATACGACTATTTCGTTTTCTCTTCGGTGAGACATAGATTCAATTCCTTCAACCATCAAAGTTATCACAATTGGCTTTAAAGTGTAAAATCTTCGCTTCTTAGTAACCCTAAATGTTTTTATAAATTTGTCAACTCTAAAAGAAGAACATCCATATATCCCTACTCCACCTTTTTTAATAGTTCCAAATCCTCTGGTGATATTGAAATCCCGAATCTCTTCGCTGATTCCGATTTAACCGGTAATTACCCATATCAAATCTTCATCTCGATTGCGTATTTAGTCATTTCAGATAGATACTTAATACAAGGTTCAAGGTCACTTAAATATAATTGTGCACCTGGGTTTGATGGCACTCCATTATGTATACGCAAGTCACGCTATGAGGAATTATGCGGTGTTATCTCAAAGTTTTTTAATCTTTTATTAAAACCGTATACTTTCCCTTTGTGTTGGGCAGCTTCGTTATTCCAATTTACAAAGGTTGAAAAAGACATCTGGGCGAGAACTATAGAGATACTGCTAAATTGAGTGTCTTACCTAAATAGTTTGAACTAATTGTTACCCAGCATATACATAATTTTCGCTGTCAAATCCTATATTTGCCCATTTCAGCATGGTTTTCTACAAAAAACCGTTACAAACTTGTTTGAGTTTATTTGCCGTGTTTGCAAGGCTTTCTCTAGTCGCTCTAGTCCAATGTCATGTACACTGATTTTGGTAAAGCGTTTAGTTACCCATAAATTATTGAACTTTAAACTGCAAGTCTCCGGCTTCCCTTTATACTTATTGAATAGATAAGCGCTTATCTCTATATTAGATCGTTTAAGGTTCTGTTTAATCCCATTATCTCTGATCAAGTGCTCGTGAAGTCAGATGTCCCTCAAGATAGCCATTTAGCACTCTTTCTGTTTATCCTGCACATCATTGATCTCCCTTTGGTGATTTGAAGTCCACTCATACTTCCTTTTCCTGTGAATTGCATTCATATCTCCTTCGATCTGTCTTAGACAATTTGGTTACGTGGTGCTCTCTAAATTTTATGAAACTAAATTTTAAAGATTCTAAGAAGCTTTTCTTCTCGAGGAGAGCTCTATTCACTAGTGATTACTTCTTTGATTCGCAGCAATTGGAAATGTAGTTTCTTTCATGCACTTAAGAGTTTTATTCGATCAAAGGCATCGTTTTAATTTGTACATTGATTTCCTTTTAAATAAAGGTAGACCAGTGCTAAGTTTTGTTAAACGGTGATCCCAGAATCTTGACGATCCTTACGTTACAAAAAAGCTATACAGTAAAAGATCTTTATTCGTGGGGTATATGTTCCATAAATGTGCCGCGAATACAGAAACAGTGAATACGGAATGAAAATTTATATGAGATTATAAGGGATACGTTTCTAGGTGACAAAATAAACAAAATCAAATATATAAAAAAATCAATATAATTGAAGTTTTTGAACATTTTGATTAATTATCTTAAGGCTTAGACAATGGGTTGAAGAATTTTGTAATTTTGTGTTGCTTGTCAGTTTTTAAAAGCTCCTTCAATTCAAACTGATACGCAGCAGTCGCATTAGCAATGTGTCTCTTAAAAGTAACACTTCGTTCCATAGACGGATCGATGTTCGTAAAAATATCGCGAAGCTCATTTGCCATTCTTAAACCTTCACTAAGATTTTCCAAATTAAATGTCACGTTTGAAGTGCTTGTTGAAGCCTCTTCTTTAGTGGGCTGCGAATTTAACATTTCCTCCAAGCCGGTTTCAGTCAAATCTTCATCTTGCGATTGAAGCAATTCCTCAATGTCACTTGATTCTATCTGTTCGACCCCATCTCGTCCTAGTCCATTCGCGATTTCGGCTATATTTGCAGTCAAAGTTTGAACTTGCACAGATTCATGGTCATTTTCCGCAGTCAGAGCAGGCCAGAGTTTTTTCCAGCTTGACTTCCATGTGTGTGGCTTTAGTTCTTCCAATAATTCTTTTATGTTTACGATGCATTTTGCTATGTCAAATTTCTTCCTGCATTCCTTAACATTCATATCAGGAATACATTCCATATTACGCAATATGATTTTGAAGGTTCGTCTTGTGTAATACAGCTTAAAGGCCTGTATTATTCGTTGGTCCATAGGTTGAAGCAAAGCCGTCGTATTGGGAGGTAAAAATGTCATTTTTATATTTGGATGCATAGTTTCAAGTTCGCGAGAATGACCTGGTGCATTGTCCAAAACTAAAAGTGCTTTAAAGTCTAAATTCTGTTTTTTTAAATAAGTTTCAACTTCAGAAACAAAACCATTCCGGAACCAATCTCAAAAAATAGCGCTTGTAACCCACGCTTTCTTATTAGCACGCCAAAACACTGGCAGGTTGTTCTTGTTTTAATATTTTAAAGCCTCAGTGGCTTAATGACACAATCTCCAGATGCATTACAACATAGCATCAGTGTAACTCTATCCTTTGCTGCATTAAATCCATGAGCGGACTTTTCGCTTTTAGAAATGAATGTTTTGTTTGGCATTCTCTTCCAAAACAGTGAAGTTTCGTCTGCATTAAATACTTGCTCAGGTTTGTACCGTCCATCAGCTACTGGGTTTGCAATTTCTTCTGGATATCGTCCTATTGCAGCAGTGTCTGCAGATGCTGCTTCTCCAACAATTTCAGTATTATGCAATGGTTGTCTCACCTTAAATTTATTAAACCAACCTTCCGATGCTTCAAATCCTCCATCTGTACATTCACCACTACAACTACCATCAGGTTCTTTAAAATGACCGTAAAGACGGTTCGCCTTCTCCCGGACCATTGGACCACTCCGGGGCACCCTTTTTTTAATCACAACGCCACTTCCATTTTTTCTATTGCTGGATCACGAACAATTTTCGCTGACAGTGAAGTTGAAGCTACAGACGGCCTTATTTTATCTTTGGACTCCTTTACGGTTTCGTACAGTTGATTCGTTGACATTGAATGAGCGTGATATGGATGCAAATGATCCATCCAAGGCGTAAATGATCAAGCATTTCTATTTTCACTTTAAGCGGTAACACAGATTTTTTTCGTGTCGAAACTCGTTTTTCATTTTTTTTAGTTGACATTATAAATAAGAAAAAGAGCGGTAGAAACGTGTTACTCGATGGCAATTTTTGTAACGAATGTGAAAGACGAAACAACAAAACACGCAAAGTGGCTTGTACCATAGAACGGAACAGCAATATTTAAAAATATGTATACATACTTTATTCACTGAGTAATAAAGTTGCTTTCATTCTGTTTGTTTACATTCTCAAAAACACCGATCGCGGAAATTTATAGAAGCGAATATAGAAATTGGATCGCATTTTTTTAATCCCCGAATTGTGAAAACGCGAATGAAGGAAGCACGATTAAGAAGCTTTTACTGTATAAGAGTTTAATGAGGTCAATATTTCAATATGAGTTTATTGTGTATCTCATAGCGGTACGAATGAACATTTATGTGCTTTCTTCTTTTAGAAAAGTGCAATTCGCTTATGCTTACGCCTTAAGACGGCCAGCTCAACATAAATGAAAAATTGTTTTTACAGATAGTAGCACAAAAGTGGTCAAGTGTTAGAAAATAGCTAATTGTTGTTTACACTTGCTTGATATGTCTCGAACCAATGCCTAGGAAACTGCTATGTCAGATAATTCAGATCAGACAATTTTATGTAGATAGCATAATATGCCCAAGATAGATTTTTAACCATTTTCGATACTAAACATAATGTATAAACATAATGTAATAATATTCAAGCCCTCACACGCCTATTTAGAATAGGCGTCTTGCATTTGAGTGTTATATTTTTAAGTCTGACCCATATGCCAGACACTTCTTGCGATTTACCCTCTGTTGTCATCCAAAAAGTGAAACAGCTATCTCCAATGACGAATGTTAATGGATCTAGTAGAAACACCTTGTGTACCCGACTTGCTTGCCAAAACCCCGGGTTTAGTAGCAGATTTTCAGCGTTACGCACTCACCAAGTTTGCTTAAAAACAAGGACGACCCCAGTTAATCTGCTAGCCGGAAAGGCTTAACTCGACCAAGAAGCTTTACCGTAATAGTAAAGATATTAGGGGGACCCATAAGTAATCAATTATTTTGCATTCATGGACAAAACGTTTTTTTGAAATGACATTTTTATTTTTTAATCGTTTATGTAATCACCGTGGTTTGCGATGACTTGTTGCAATAGTTCCTGCAAAAGTTCAACCCCCCTCCCTTGAAAAAGTGGAGTGGGAGTGACTTAAAAGGTAACTCAAGGTGCGTTTGGACATCGGATAAGAAATTAAAATTTTTATTTCCTAACGAATGCTCCAGTGACCTGAACAGATGGTAGTCCGACGGTGCTAAGTCTGGAGAGTATGGAGGGTACGGTAGAAGTTTCCAGCCTAACTTGTTAATTTTCTTTTGAGTAATCTTCGCTGCATGAGGACGGGCATTATCTTGTTGGAGTATCACACCTTTTCTGTTCACTAAAGCTGATCTTTTTTCTATGAGTGCGGACTGTAACCGTTGTAATTGTTGACAATACAGGTCAGCAGTAACTGTCTCCCCAGGTTTCAATAATTCGTAATGCACTACACTGGAACAATCCCACCAAATACACAATAACACCTGCCTCAGGGATAGGGTTGGTTTAGGGCTTGGAAGAGGTCTCGCGTTTTCAGACAACCATTGTTTCGATGGCTTTATGTTATCATAAAGGATCCATTTTTCATCTCCAGTTACGATCCTAGACAAAAATGGATCTCTGCTTTGTGTGGTGAGCATGGAATTACAAATTGTTCGCCGAAGATCTTTATTGGCCTCAGACAACATGTGTGGAATCCATTTACCTTGTCTATGTACCTTGCGAATTTTTTTTAAATGCCTTTGTACGGTGGACCAGACAGACCCAAGGCTTCTTGATAGTTCCTGCATAGTTAACCTTGGATCGGACTCCACTAGAGATTTTCAGGCGTCGTTATAATTGAAATAAAATAATTGATTACTTATGGGTAATATGTTTGAAAAGTAACATTTTCTTCTTTACGTCAGAATACGTGATCTTGTTCTTATCTTACATTAAACAACTTTGTATATTACTTGTTCAATAGAAGTTAAAAGGAATATAGTAGCATTTAATCAATACTCTATATCTCTTTGGTGTCGGAAACTAAGGCTTTACAGTCTGAAATATGTCCACTAACTCAGATACTTATTTGCTAATTGCGGAGATGTCATTGTGCCGATTATATGCATTAGCACATTCAAACTTATAACGATGCCTGGAAAAGGATCAAACCAAATTTGATGATCTTATTGGACTTCGCTAATCGAACTATGTATTGCTCACAAATATAAACTAAAATTCTCAGAATTTTAAAGATAATTTCCAATTTAAAAAAATTCCGAACTTTGTGTAAGCTATAGAACTGATTCAAGAATGTATATGCCAATTATCAGCTTCCTAACTTGGTGTTTCCGCTCTTTGGAAGCTTATAAAGTACAAACGGTCACAGGAAAAAGTATGAATAAATTAATTCAGAAGTATATGCTGATCGAGAAAGGAAAGAATTTGTGGTAGTTGTGACGCGTATGTTCATTTGTTTATAACCGGAATTTCAGATAGAAGAATACTCCAATAATTAAAGAAAATTATTAAGAATTAGTTAATACGGCTCTAGAATCTTATAAAAATCTTTTATATATTGTCATTAAATAAATGTTTTTTATATCCATCACCGAAGGATGAGGGGTATATTCATTTTGTCAAACCGTTTACAACGCCCAGAAGGAAGCACCAGAGACCCCACAAAGTATATATATTCTTGATCAGCATCAAATTCCAAATCGATTTAAGCATGTCCATCTCTCTGTCTGTGCAATGTCTGTTGTAAATATCCTCTTGGCCGCAAAAATGAAGCTATCGACTTCAAATTTTGCACACACATTGGACGTTCTTTCACGCAGGCTGTTACTGAAAATGTGACCAACCGTTCGAAGGACACACCCACAGCTTCACGTAAACGGAGAGCGCTTTTGTTTTTCAAAGGGAATGAAAAATTGGGTTTTTGCTCATTACTCATAAATTGTAACAGATAAATGTGCAAAGCTTTGAACGCATATTTTAAGGGCGCTGATGTAGCATTCGTGCACAAAAATGGAAAAAATTGATCACGCCTACCCAATATTATAGAGTATTAAACTTTAATTGTTTTTTCAATACCTTTATAACGTGCAGCAACAAGCTTCAAAAACCCCATAAAGTGTACAAATTCTTGGCAAATTTCAAATACACCTAAGCATTTCCGCATGTTCTTCTGTCCATCTGTCTGTTTGCGCAACTACTTTTTCCTATAGTAAAAAATTCAATTATTGAAATTTTCTGAAATGTTCTGATAAATTGATTTTATTGCGAAATGTGTCGCACCATTTTGTTGAAGCCACATATCGTCCAAGTCGAAACCATGTAATTTTTGCCACAAAAATCAGTTAGCACGTTTGTCTAGTGTTCTCGGTTAACAATAAATGCAATGCCATTTTCATGATCAAAAATAATTATTATCCGCATCCAAATGTCACTTTTGTACACGTAAAAGTCCTTTAGAAAGATCAGATGTGTTTTGATTACACCAAAAGGGCAATAATCGTTAGTTATGAAGTCATTTAATCAAATATGAGCTTCATCCCACATGCACAGAAGATAACCATGAGTTCATTGTTCTCCTAATAAGTTTTAACTATTTTCGTACGACTGTGTACTTCACAAATATTGTATTATGTATTTTTACTATGTATTTCACAAATATTAGCGAAGTCCATACAATAATAAAAAAAAATTTTGATTCAAGTCTCAACCAGTGAAGTGTTTTTTTATATTTGCTTTCAGGATCACAAAGTGGATGACCCTCTGTTATAATTAAATTAAATAAATGCGTGTTAAGCGAAGCAGTTGCGTTTAAATTAAGCAGGACTACACAATACGGCAAAGACAGTGAGAGATGTAAATTTCCTATGATTTTATAAATATATTGGAATTAGTAACTTATATACAGTTAGAGAATTTAAGAGTGCGTAATGATTGAAAAGCTTGATTTTCAGAGAATGCTGCATACGAAAAAATATTTAACGGATCAGTTGGATGTGGACAATTTTCGTACAGAATATTAGTATTAAAGAAAGACTTCTCAAAACAATCAGCAAAAATAACAATCAATGAAAATGGTAATCGTTAACGCATTTCAACATTTCACACCTTGTTGTCGCAAGAGGAAAAAAATGTTTGGTTTTATGTTCATATCAAAAACTTAATGTAGAGTTTAAACTAACCTTATGCACTCTAATAGATTAAAGTTAATTACTATAAAATATATTATGGAGGGAGTTAAAGTACCGTCTGTATACAAACAGTAAAATTTGGAACAATGAAAGCATCACAATACTAGTTACCTTTGAATTGGTGCTATTTGGAAAATTGGAGATATAAGACCTTTCCTTTCGCATTATAAGTAGAATTAAACTAATAGATACGTACTACAATAAATACGCAATTCATAAATTTTATCAAAACGTTCGTCATATATAATATATTAGCTCGATAAATAAGGTTATAACAAATTAAATCGTCATTAAAGTTCTAAGAAATACCAAGTAAGTGGAAGTTCTACGCGACCAAGAGCTTATTGCTTAAATACGATTCTTCTAATGCAAATGTCTGAAACACATTGAAATGTTCAAGGGACAGAGAAACAAAACCAAAATTATAATAGTATGTTATTGTTAAGAGCTATGTATTTTTAATTAATTATTTCAAATTAATTCCTCTTTCCTTTAGTGAGTGATAATTGAGATCAACCAACATTGCAACAGAAAGACTTAACGATAAAACGTTCAGTTAGTTACGAAAAGAAATTACTAACATCTGCCCACAAGGGGGAATTTATTAAAAAGTGTCCTCATCTATACCCACATAAATATGCAGTTTAATATATTGTTACGAAAATCCCAAACCTAGTTCGTTCCAGCTAAGTAATTTACCCAAATAACAAAGTGCCTAAAGAGGGAAAAGCCAATGCACATTCGCAGGCGCGTCATGCAGCTGCAGGTCGATGAAAACGATTAGCGGAAAAGCAGACAGGGATTAAAAATAAAACCACGAATTTGGGTGTAGTAAAATGCCTGTAAAAATGTATATAAGTAGAATATCTGCGGAAGGCAGAGTCAGTAGAAAAAGAATATTTGAGTTGAGCAGCCGAAAGTATAATATAAATAGAAATTAAATTGTGAATAATCATTTAAGGAATATAATTGTAAATAAAAGAACTTTGAAGTGTATTTTTCTTGACCAAAATATCCACGATCTAGTGATACCGACCGTATCGAGAAAAGCGGAAATTTGCAACAATATATTACCTGGTAATGTATGTCACATAGCGATCCTGTGATCGATCCTGCCATTTTTCTGATTGATTCTACTTCCTCAAAGTACATGGCACTAGGCTACCGCATAATCCAGTGGGTAGGACGTGCGGCAGTCAACTGAGAGACTCGCATTCGGTCCCTAGTGACGTGGACTGTACAATAGCACTTTAACTGTACTGTTTAATTAAAAAATTAAATTGTGCTTTCTAATTCTAATAATGATAGCGACCAATATTCTGAAAATGAAATTATTTTCGCTTTAGATACTGGAGCCACCGACCACTTTGTGAAGACTGAACATATTTTTACAAATTTAAAAGATTTACCAGTACCCAAAATGGTGCAACGTGGTTGAAAGGTATAATTAAAGGCGAGTAAAGCCTTAATTGAAAAGAATGCTGATCTAATTCGGATAGCAAAACGGGTTGGTAATTTGTGGTAGCTTAGGGCGAAAGTTCGAAAATCAGAAGCACCGTGTACGGAAGCAGACACTAAAGCGTTATGGTATAGGTGCTCAGGGAATTTTAGATAGAGAAAACAAAACAATATTGTCCAATACGATATGGCTATTGGTACGCTCGATATTTTAACAACTAACTTTTCTAATACTTACGCCCAAATTAAGTAATGCAATTTTAAAGGAATGAGAGCAAGTAGATTCAATGAGGGTATTCATTCAGATGTACATGAATCTATTAGTCCAAACGTTTATGATTAGTCAACGTATTTCGCCAGTTTTATTCAATGGTGGCAAATATTTTTTTGATGAAGAAGAAGTTAGAAGTTTTGCAAATGTTTCTAAGACTCTGAAGCTGCGATCTCGACAAAGTTCGGACAAACGAATTCATCAATCTTGGGGACGTCCATCTAATGAGATGTTCAAAGTTTAAAAACAAATAGGCATATATAATAGGCCATTGTTGGAGACGTCGGTTTCGAAAATGTCGTTGGGTAAAGCTGCATGCAAAAGAATGCATCTAATTAATAGAAATTAAACAAGATCATTAGCAACAAATATCACACGTGCTAAATTGTGGTGTAATGAAAAACCGGAGTTTTCCGGATCCAGGATTTTGGATTGGAAAAGATATACTAAAATAACTTGGAACAATATGAACAGGTTGTGGTATAGAGAGAAACAAGCCGCAGTTCTCACTGAAAGTCGCAGGTTTAATGAATTCGAGTATCTGTTTAGAGAGTGTTTCACAAATAAAAACGAACATTTCAATATACAAAGAAATTAACAGAATGGATATCAAAATAGTATTGTTATTTCAAAATCAAAATCTACTATATCAAAATCTATAATTCATTCAGGCGAGGAGAAAACTCCTCTGAATCCTATATAACATGAAAAGTGCGAACTAGAAAATGAAAGAAAGACCATCCAGAAAAAGAGAAATTCTTCGGAGGTTTGAAGAAAATTATATGGCGCTATTTAAGTAAAAGCGAAAATCATCCCCGAAACTTATAAAAAAATACAAATTATGGGATTTCGTGATAAGTGGAAGTATCTGTGCAAAGGTTTCTAAAATCTAAATGCAGTTTTATTAAACAGAGTGATGCCAAATGGAAAGGTTATAAGTATAAGGTATAAAGCAAAACTAATTGTGAAAGGCTTTCTTCAATAAAAAAAGACTTGAAGATACATATTCCCCTGTTGCCAAATTTTCAACCCTCAGAACGGTGTTTTGTAACATGAGGTTTTAGATTATCAAGCTTGTGCATTGACAGGTTTATTAAGTTCTCGCACAAGAAAGAGTGTAACGGCGGGAGGTATGTTGATGCCATTTCTGTCAGTTCTTGGTTGGTCCTGATGTTCGATACGGGAGAAGGAGGACGGCGATTGAAATGAAAAGGGAGGTTGTTCGATTTTGTGATGGAAAAAAAACGAAAAGGTTTGGTGCGGATGCCGGAAAGAAACAATCAAGAAATTTTCTAAAAACACTTGAATTGTATAGAAAAATGTTATTTGCAGTAATTTTCGCTGAGCGGCTAATATAAAAATTATAAATCTTAGTACTTTGAATGCTATGTGCGAAAAAAGAAAAACTACACGTGATAAGAAATGTGTTAAGAAGGGATATTAATTAACTAAAACAAGAAAATTTTAAAAATTATTTATAGAAACTCAAGGTGCTTATAAAAAAGATAAAGGTTCAAAACTAGTTAGAACATGATTTTATTTATTTTTTTTTTAAATGCCATTTTTATTATTTATGCAATTATTGTATGTGTGAATAATGGAAAGTATTAGAAAAATTGGCTCTAAAGTGAAAAAAATTTTTTTAGTACTTTTTTGAAGTACTTAAGAACGATTAATTTTTTTATTTTGCGTTGATGTTATGTAGGATATTAATTTTTATAAAATCAAAAAAAATTTAAATTACGAGACCAGAATTGTTATCGAAAGAAGAAGCACGTAGCATTTGACTTGTGACGTACACACAGAAACAAGTGTAGTCTGAAAGTTGCATTTATATACAATATCTATAATATCAAGACATTGTAATCTGAAAATGGCATTCAATGTTATCTAAAAAGTATGTTATATAGAAGCAATAAAAATATAATACCACCATTTTCATTATTGATACTTCAACTCAACATACGCAACATCTTTATCATCTGAAGCAATAAACCAGCGCGGCACACAGCTTATGCATTAGTTTTTTTTTTTTTTAATACTTCTATTATTAGTTTTATATATATATTATAAATATTTCTATCATTAATATTATATATATAGTATAAATATTTCTATTATTGGTATTATCTACACATAATATATCTTATATGTCGGACCCAACTTCGAGTTTTCAAAAAACTTTTTAGGGCCAAAGGGGAACCGATAGGCAGGGTAGGTATTGAAACGCTATAGAGGCACATAGGATCCCCGTTCGGTAGATAAGGGTTTAGTCTGTCCGCATATTCGTTAAGGGCCCACATCTCAGAAACTTCACAAACTCAGCTAAAATACATACGTACGACTAATATGCCTCCATCCCTGTTATAGTGGCACTGCAAGATTGCCCTAAAATTAGATAACAGCTTTAGATACAAGAAGGCATAGATAGACTCACTACTAAATTGGTTAAATACAATTGGTGTAATAGTGTGGTTACACAAAACTAAGTCTGATAGACACAGACACAACTGGTTATACTAAAGTGACGCTTAACGTGGGACCGCAATACCAACGTAGGGGCACATAAATGGTTACACTTTGGCTATTGGAGTAGCAAAAGATTTTGTTTTATCAAGTGCACATAAAAACTGCTTTCCGTCATGGCGATTTAAAGAAGTAAATTTATGTGAAATTATGTTATGCTAAAGGAAAAACATTCGCAACTTAATCGGAATTAATTTACACCCACATTAAAGAATTTCCTTATCGCGAACTTCTGAGAAATTTTCTGTATTCGATGATCAAGATGCGTCCTGGTAGTTGTTAGACTTAGATATGTAAGGATTAAAAGAAAATTTTAATGGACGACTTTCAGAAGAACTCTACAGTATCTTAAGAGAGCGAGATCACCGAAGTCCAAATTTTCCAAGCCACAAAGAGATGTTGAAGTGTTTATTGCGTACGTTAACGCTAATTTGGCATCAAATCATTTTCTTTGTTCCGAATTATAACGTCTTTAAATAAGCACATCTCCTTGTTCGTATTTAATCTTCTTGTATATCTTTGCTTATCATCTGCACAAGATAATAATGCTAGTAATAATCCAAAAACTAATTTATTCCCCGAGCCTGTTTTTTATCACTTATCAAAATATTAGAAGCTTGAACTCAAAGACGCACCATTTACACTTTAACTGCAGAGGCCACGAATTTTCAGGGCTGCGTTTTTGCAAATATTACGCTGCAGTAAGTCCATAGCTCTGAGCTTTTTCACAGCAATTTTCAAATATTCGTTCAAAGTGAATAAGATCGGCTGGCATAACGGGATCATCTTCTTCCTTATCGTATTCTTTTTCATTTTCGCTCCCTTAAAGGTTAAGCTTATCGCCATTCGTCCGATTATCACTTATAGGAACGTTTTTATAACATATAACAAATTCAAAAACTAATATGTATAAAAAAACTGCTTATCTCATTCATAAGTGAAAGCATGAAAACACCGAATATTATAATTGCGCCAATGATTTGAACTTACCACACTTTTCTGAGCCTCTTAATGAATATAACAGTTTCCTGATGCCTATTGGCTCATTAGATAGATCTAACGGTTTTCTTCAAAAAATCTTCAACATCAACCTGTTTTGTTTCCTCTTTTTATTAGTTCCTCAATTCTCGTCATCTGTGCGCTAGTCCGGAGCAAACAGGCGTGCTTCGCAGCCAGTCTGTTATAATCCAAGATGATATTGACGAAAAATAAGAAAAACAGGTTGTTCACAAAATTGTGAAAAAAAAAATTTTCTTTGCTTACGATTATGGGCTAAAAGTAATTTATTTTAACCTAGCCGCAAATTTTAGTAAGGAAGCGCTTAAGACGACATCAATTCTCCCAAAAAACCTAAGAACTTCAGATTTTATGAACTGATAAATTGTAAAAGAGAAGCTACTTCAATTTCCTTGCTCATAGCTTTTAATGACTGTAGAACCGTTTGCGATTTCAAATCTTTTAGCTAAATTCTCTCAACCTACTTTTAACTCTATGGGTTTTAAACCATCCACAGTTTATCTCTGACGATGACGATAATAAAGTAATCGTCCTATGCAGTAGAACTTCACTGCATCACAGTCCATCTTCAAGATTGTATTATTCCAGTTTATAAAATCGGTAGCAGACATTTTGAAAACGTGCGATAAGTTGCAATATCTTATGTGCATTTTAATTCATAAATTAACTGCACTGTCAAATTAATTATGTCTCCTACCTACGGTGCATTTCTAAAAGGCAAGCCAACTTCCAAAAACAGCTTCACCGACTATTTCTACATATCTATTTTCATAAAAACCGGCCAATTTGACGGGTAAATTTTCTAAATTGTCACAGCTATAAAAATAAAGATAGAAAGCTGAAATTTGACACAAACATTCCTTGACGGATTAGAAATATGTGGGTGAGAAACGGCCACGGTCTATAATCATATCGTGTGATATTTCCGATTACATGAATATATTTTTGAAATATGATCCAGATGTTCATTAGGATGATCTCCACATTCAATCCAAAAATGGTTCCGAACGGCTTACTAACACATGCGCAGTTGACAATAACATCTGAAGCTGGTGTCTGGGTCTCATTACCGAGCTATTGTACGATAAGAAAGACAAAAGCGGCACGATCACAGTTTGGGTTGATGATACTTGATTGCTTTTGTATCGAGTTTGGTTCCTATTTCGTTGTATTTATAACGGAATATTTGTAATGTCATCTGTGCTTGTATAGCAAAAAAATTAAAAGGAGAGAAAATAAAGTAGATAAATAAACAAGCTAAATATAAAATTTGGAAAGGAATTGGTGTAAAAATTGGAAAACGTCATATAAAGTGATTATATCATTTTTTATTTAAACTGTCAAGTTCGTTTTTCTTAATAGCTAACTTAATTTTTATAACTTCTTTCCTTCTCCATTTATCCGATTACAAATTTTTCAGCGCCAACAGGTGTAAGCATCGAAAATAATTATTTGGTTGTATTATTTTTTCTAAAATTTTGGAAGTTATGAGATTAAGTAATGTTTCTATGACAGGTGGTTCTGTCGAATATTTGAGTACCAGTTTTTTAAAAATATCTGTTTCCGGGAACAATAGACGATCTATATATAGATCTTTATTTTTGCTGATGATTCGTAAAAGTTATCCGTAAATAGACGCGTTTCGATAAAAGTAGCTATACCACATCTATAAATAACATAATGTCCCAAAAAGAGAGTTGTTTGCTACATTAATTCGTTAAAACCCAATATATGGAAAATTTTTGAGATTGAAATGATCAATCCTTCAAATTGACGGGTGCGGTAAATCTAGTGTTAAATTCCCTTACCATGGTTGTTTAAGACCTTCTTCAAAGGCAATTTGACTACATTGAGTTTAGTAAGGCCTTTAACAGGATTAGCCGAGAATTATTGTTGTGAAAGTAACCTAGTTACCTACTTACTCTGCTATTTTTTTATTAGATCTTTAATTGAATTTATTCGTATCTAAAAATTTTATGTCACTTCAGAAGATAGTCACTTAAGATCTATTCTATTCATCCAATATTTTGTATTTCATCCCCTTTTAAATCATCGAAACATCTTGGTCTATGCTGATAATAGGAAACTATTCTCGTTAACTTAAAATGCTACCTTAGGAAAGTTCGTTTGGGACATAACTGCTTTTAGATTTATTGACATTTTGTTACGTTAGACGATCGCCAACGGAGCCAAGTGAACAGAATAATCGGATGCGCCTGATATTAGAGCATGACATGTCGTGGTCAAAGACGCAAATGACGGCGTGATGATAAGGAATATAAGTAGCTCGGTGAAAGCTGCAACGACAAGGTTGAGACAAGTTTATGCACATTATTATAAACGTCCATGTGGTTTTCCGTGTCCAGCCTGGACAAATCTCTTCGTCTGGACGAATGACTGCCAAACATTTCAAGTGTATGTTTTCACAGAGTCTGTTCATAAATTTTTTAACTTTAATCGCCAGACGGCAAAGTGAGTTGCAGAGTCCGGCAAAAATGGCCTCAGTTTATTTACAGAATGCTACAACTGTGAGTTCTTTCTCGCGCCACTTCGGCAAAGGCCCGTTTCCCTGAGAATATTTCTTGGCAGGTATTGTGTATAAAAACAAGCGACAATGAAAGAAATGATAGTGATATTAGCCATGTTGATATAGTTGAAATAATGACTATTTGTTGCGCTTTTGTTCTTGCTATTGTTATGATTATCGCACATTCGACGATATAAATTTTCATAAAAACTAGTTGAGTTTCCAAGAAAAAAAATCTCAAAGAAAGGAAAAACTAAAGACACAATGGAGCTTTAGCTCTCTCATGGAGCTGGCTACTCGCGAGAAGATTAACAATAATTAGCAAAAATTTAGGGAAAATTTAAGGGAAAAAGGTAATTTAGAGATGCGCCAAATAAGTTGAATCACAAGATTCCTGCGACCAAGACCAAAATGAAGATTAAGGCATTGTAAATATAAGTTCCGCTAAATAATTGGTAAGCAGATCTTTTAGGAATTGTAAATAAAACCTACGCTATGCTAAAAACCACAGTTCAGTGGTACGGACTTAATTTCAAAAGGAGTTGAATAAAAGCGTAAAATCACAAAAGACAGTCAACGTTATAATGTTATTGATTTCATTGATTCAGCTTTTTAATATTTATATAACTAGTGTTACCGACAGTATACTTGTTTTTTGTGTTGCGATTGATATTACTATTGGTGTTATTATTGTTGTTGTTTTGCCTTTGATTATTATTAAATAAAAATTTGCCTTTGATTAATAATAAATAATAGAATGTAAAACTTTAACGGAAAACGTTTAATTAACTTTCAACTGGTCGAGCACTTCGCTCCCTATAGAAAGAACATCTATTTTCACCACGGCAAAGAAGCTATTTTAAAAAGTTACGCAAGTAGTTATCGTGGAATAATAGGACTGTAACAAAATATTTCTGTATCAGATAGGGACATTTTAATATTTAAATAAAATCAAAAAAATATTTAAATAAAATTATGTTTCAATAAAAATTAAACGCCTTTAAATGACCAAAGAGTCTGACACTGCTTTCTTAAAATGAGGTAGCAAGAAACTTAGATAAAGTTTTTAAGCAAAACCATCAACATTTATTTATTTAAGAGACAGAAACATATTAACAAAAACTTTTTTAAAAAAGTCCTACTGCGTACACGTTCAAATCACAAATTTTATGCAAAAGTTTTCAAATATTTTTGTTTAAAAAAACTGTTAAATCACTTTCAAAATATTATTAGTATTAATATATAAATTTAGCCAGAGAATAAATTCTAACACTAAAGTCTTAAAGCACTAGCATCTAAGGCTTTCGGCTTTATTTTTGTTAGCATTATTATTATTAGTATTATTATTAAAAACTCTACCGCACTTGAGATTTGAACCCACGACCATTGAATTGCTAGTCGAGACTCTTGCCTACTCGGCCGCTCTCTTTCATAGTAATGTATAATCCTCGTTGAAAAATTGAATATCAATGTTTTTTATGGGGTACTAAAATATTGTTCAATTTCTTTTGTTTTTGAAAATCTTTTTATTTGTAATATTTAAAATCTAAGCAACAATTAATCGTATTAGAATTGGTCGCAGAGAATAGATGCCATGCGACGTTTATGGTTGCAGCGCTTTATAATTACTGAACTTACTACACTGGATATGTAGCCTATTACGAGAGCTAATGTATAACGTTAAATTGTAATAGAGTGGCGGAAAATTTTATCTCAAGAAATTTCCAAAAAAATAGAGAGGCGTATATACTGCTGAAGTATTCTCTTTTTAACATTTTAAGAGGTGCAGTGTATCTATGAACTCTGAATTATGGATGGCTCCCAGACTATTTGCATCGACTCATGGACTAATATCTGTTCTAATTTGTAAAAACTGCCCACTTCATGTGGACGTAGCTGCCAACAGACCCCATTGTCATTTGGAAATCCATAAGACAAATTTGAACTTGGTGTCCGTATAATAAATGGAAAGCACGAATTTCATATTCTTCTTTAAATTTGCTAGCATTTATACTAAATAATACTCTTTAGCTGTTTCACGAAATTTTTAACCCAAGTGAGTTGATGACCGCGAGGAATTTAAGAAATAGTTTTGGGCACTTTGGAATAATTACCTGAAATCTTATTGTATTTAGTGCCGTGATATTCCCTTCGATTTGTAGAAAATTAGTTTTGTTGATCTTTTGCTCTAACTGACAGCTTGGAGATGTATGCTTGTGAAGGCACTCACTTGGTCCATATTCACTGCGAAAGTTTTTGGAACTTGCATTGATTGTTAGCGAAGTTAGATAATCTTGTTGTCGGGTAACTAAATTTGTATGAACATCATCACCTTCATTTTGTGTTGCATTTTTGTTGTCTATCACGAAATCGATTTCATCGTCTTTATCGTCATGGTTTGGGTAACAAAGGTTCCCATCACTTTCGTTGTCAGATGACTGGTTCCCTAAATGTACAGGGTTTCTAGTCGTCGCTACCCGAATGGTGTCACTTTCACCAATGTCATGGCAGACAACATCAATATCATCGTCTTCATCAATGGAATTAGTATCACCTTCCAACTCACCAATATTAGGGCCAAAAATTAGCTGAACTGGTTTATCATCTTCTGTAGTTTCAATGTCTACAAGAACATCCTCTTCCATCGGCAAGTAATCTTCTGAGCTGGACACTTCGTAACGTTTATCGGTCAGCTTAACTTTTGCTTCAGATTGGTTTTCTAAGCAATTATCGGATGGAAAAAGGTATTCTTTCAACGTACCATTTCGATTATGTTTGAAGCGCTTGATGGAGTGCACAGCAAATGTTGGTGACGACAAACTCTGATATGGTTGTGCCGTGTGTGTCTCGCTCTGTTGCTCTATGTTAGTATGTATCGCGAGTGCCAAAGACGTTGGCTCGCCGGGAAATTTGTCAATTAGTCGATTAGTTATACCAGACGGTAGAATTAACGAAGCTGTGGAAGCCGCTGCGGAAACTGCAGCGCACTTTATAGCTTCAATCGCATTTTCGTGCTGCAGTACGGGCTTGAATGCAGAGGGGTTAATTAATTGAGGGACTGTGCTATCGATTATACCATTTTGACTAGTTTTGTTGTTGATAACCGGGTGTGCTGTAATTGACGAACAATCTGCCGGCTTTATCCACGGTAATGTGAATGCTGTGCTATCTTTCAATCGAGGATGCTGCAGTTGTGCCTGTGACAGCTGGGAATTATGATGAATTAGATGTTGATGTTGTACGAAGGATTGCTTTGCGGCTTGAGCATGTTGCCACACATAGTCCATCATGAGGCTACGGGAAAAGGGTAATATACTCATATCATTGCCATTACCATTATAACAATCGTTGTCTGTAATATCTGATGCCACCGTTGCTGCATTTACAGACTGATAGTTTTGATTTATTGAGCGAGAAGGGCCAATGGCAGTATCAGCCACGGTCGTTACTCCAACAACAGCTGTAGCCTCTGTTGTTAGCGTACTTAGTTCTTGTTTTTCTCCTTTAAGCCGTTTAGCAACTGGGCATATAACGGCCGCCTGATTAGATCCATTGCTACTTTGTTGTTGTTGATTAATATTAACTTGCCTTACTTGGCCTGAACTTGTGGAGCTTTGATGATTTTGTGCACCGGGTGAAGCACGGCCGATTGCATTACCCATTAAACGCTTACGAGTGCCGCCATTAAACATAGCCTTGACATCCTCCCAAGCATAAACTACTTCTTGCAGCGGCTGGCCGCTTAGCATCATATGTCGCCGCCATGAATTGAAATTAGCTGCGTCCGGTTGTACATATTTATCATTCTGGCTTAAGCGATGGGAATGAAATATAAATTTATTGGGCGAAAAGAAAACGCCACAATATTGGCATTTAATACACTTGGCGCGTGATGAATTGTAACGAGCTGGTAAGAAGGACCCACGGCATCCCCAAGCGCACTTATGTTGCACATTGAAAGCAAAATCCTCAGGTAACCTCGGCGGAGTGTTATTACCCAAGAAACTCTTACATAAGCGTTCCGCTTCTCTTCTCGTTATCATACCACACCGTCTTGAGCTAACAGGCATAGCACCAGCTCGTCGTAGTATTTCCAATTGTACGGGAGTACACTGTACGCATGTAATACCTAATGCGACACGCCTATTATGGATTTCATTGTAACTAAATTGTTTAAGCAAGGTGTTGGAAATTTGCGCTAGACACAAACGCTCTTGGCCTTCAATATGTAACGAAACTATGGGAATGCCACACAATAATACCGTACTAACCTGAAAACATAGAAATAATAACCAACAGTAATAATAATGAAGTTTTTACATCAAGGACATATGGTATCCCTTAACCAATAAATGCTACTATTAATAATAACTCAAAACTTTACAGTGAATCATGAATGATCGATTCTGTATCATCAACCTGTTATTATTCATATATACTACTAGTGTTCACATTTTCATGCATATGGTATTTAGTAACGAAAGAAAACTCGATTCTCCCACAAGATCTTTTTTTTTTATAAAGGAAGAAAGCATCTAAAATATTCAGTCGTAATCGATAGTCACTTTGACCTATTTCATAATTAAACTTTTCAACAATCGTAGTATTACTCTGTGAAATGATCAGAGATTTCCTCGTAACGTGAGTAATATGGTAAAATTGATGCTTAGAAATATAAATGTCATTAGCCCGCCCTAGTTAAAAATTTGCCTTGCGAAGAAATTTTTCATCCAAATTTACAAAAGTTGTTCATCGAAACGTACAACAAAGAAAGTGAGCAGAAGGTGACTTCGAATGGTCGAACAAAGAGCACGTACTCCGAAAAAGACTGAAAAAAGATGTTAATGTGTGCTTTTCATTGGCGTAAAGTAAAGCGTTTGGTGATAAATTCTGAAGGCGTATTAAAATAATGATTTATTAATTATTATTTCTGGGCATTTTAGCAGAGGATTTAAAACCATTTTTGCACAGAAATTTTAGAGGAAGCTGGCAGATATTGATTTTTGAAATTTAAAAGCGATTTTAGTCTGATCTCCGAAGCAAATTTCCCATACAAAATAATAAAAGTAATATCTTTCCGCACAAATACAATATGAAGCATACAAGGCAGAGTTTCGTCTTATGAATACTAAAGATAGCATAACAGCATTCTTTACGCGAAATACAAAATCAAGCGCGCTTGAACTTACGGCAAGCTATGTAATGAATCACTTACAGAAATCCTAATGACTGCGGAAAATGTTCATTAGTATAAACTGCCTGGAAACGCATTATATTTGAAAGTCTATTGAAAATTGCCTCAAATTATATTCAAAACAAAATCGCAATTAGCAGCCGAAGTCCCTAATGCCATAAGGTTGATTCGACCAGGATCATCAATATACTTGAACGTACATATAGAAGAAACGTTTAGTATCCGCTGCTTTGAGTATTCGTATAATAGATGAACGGACATAAAGGCTACATATTGTTTTGTTATTTTCTAAGTACCAGTGCACCTTATCGCGCAAGCACGAAGCACCTTTTGCGACGAGTTTTGTAAAAAATATGCATAGCAATAATGTCAGCGCAAATAGGAGAAAGCATGCAAGGTGAATGCAAATATAAATAAGGTTACGGAACATATAATGAATTATAATATAATATAATAAACAAATAATTATGCACATAAATAAACATAAATATATAACTAAATAAGTAGATAAATAGATAAATAACACATCATATAATAATAATATATATAGTAATATATATATATTATATACAACCGCATGAATACCCGAGTAGGGAAAGGATCCCGACTCATAACTCAATAGTCTCGGGTGCAAATCTCGATAAATAAAGCTTTCAATACAGACGAGCATATGATCTAAGTTATCCGGTAGCCTTTAAAATAAATAAGTAAAAATATATATTCATAATAAAAATATATAATCGAAGAAATTTAAAAAATATATATATTAACAATTCTTTTTGCGTTTATAACATTGGAATTTGGGACGTAACGAGTTCCAGCATCGCAGCATTTTCAAAAAATTACGTTCTTACTTTAACATACGCTTTATCTGCATCTCCCGCCTGAGTAAACGAGTAGGTAAGAATCGCAATGACAACGTCAGTGTTCGCGTGTCCAAATCTCAGTCCGGTAGAGTTTACTTTGGTCGTAGCTATATTGAGTGGTCAGTCGCATCCACTACTCCGCAACCACCACCTCCGTGTATCTTTCTTGGATCCCATAGATACAATGTATAAAGGCCTGAGATAAAGAAGTCCCTCAAAAATAAATCTTAAAGACGCTTGTTATTCAGATGCGCTATTAACTTTCTGAAGACTGATTCACATGCGATAATATTAGAAAATTCAGTCAGTCGTAACACACACATAGTCGCATTTACAGAAACCCTGTCAGACGCATACGCAGGCAAGTTTAAGACCCACTATTAGTATTTTCTTTATTTGAGCAAATATAATTGTGCTTCATTAATAATTGAACAGACACCTCGTTAATTAAGTTGCCAAAAATCTTTTCTCTACCGCTGGTGGGACTAGAGTAACTAAAGAAGAGCATATTCCATTGATTGGTGAAAATCAAGTGGTGCTTTACTACGAAAAACAAATCTCTAAATATTTCCCTTAAAAAAGGTGGTCTTCATTTTCCCGTTTGTTAACTTGCACTAGATAACTCTGGCTGTTGCAGACCTTAGTGTGTCGTATGCACACGCACTGTATAACATATATAACAAAGATTCGAAAATGTCCTATATTACGAATTTTTATACTAAACTGTTAGGCTACCGTAGCCTCGTGGCTTACATGAAAAAAGAAAAAATTAAGCAAATTAAAATAATATATAATCTAAATAGGTTGTATCGTCAGTTTAAACTAATATGATTAATCTTCTAACGGACTTAACTGCGCTTTGCTTTGTAACTTAAGAAAAACGACAGCTGAAAACTTTTGAAAGTGCTTTCTATGCCGATGGGGAGTATGGAAGTGAAAGTGTGTTTCGAAAATCGTATACGCTAGGTCTGAAGAGTTAAAGACTATCAAGGACGGGTTAATCTGAGCATTTGATATTCTCCTCAATCTTTTATCTCCGTCAGAAAGTTATCCAATCCTTTCGTGGTACTAGATTGAAAGATGACACAGTATAGACGCAAAATGAATGCAAGTAAAAGAATGCAAAAAAGATACTATAGCCATCTTAAGCGACAAAATTTATGTATCGCTTTGCTGTAGCTAGTCTCTAGCAAACACCATATGAGCATTGATGCCGCTGCTTATTATGGGACCAACGTGAAAAGGCTTAAAAAACCAAATATAATGAAAATATGGTAGAGTGGCACGATTTTCGAAATTATACGTTCTCTTTACATATGTTTTTGCAAAGTCTTCCATTGATACAATTTTCCAATTTTCATGTTTCTTATATAGTTCAATTAAAATCTCATCAAATATGATGCCTTTTTATGCGTTATTTAGGGGTTGAGAACTATAATGGCACGCAACATTTTCTGTTAAGCAACGCCAACAGCTCAATTTTCGTTGCAAACTATTCTCAAATAGTTTTCGTAAAAAAGGGAAGTGTTATCACTTCGCTTAGAACTGTGAGGGTATGAGTCGGTAGATGGTTGCAATCGAATCGAATTAGAAGCTGATGTAACTCTGTTGCCTGAATTTCATATAAAAGATTTAAGAATAGCTACAATATGCCTGTTAACTAATTCACACCCAAGCAAAAAATAATTATATCAACAACTTATGCTTAACAAACATTTGGTACCAAAAAACTATCCATCTAGCTAAGAGTTGATGGAAATGTAAAGTCTGTTTTTTTTCGGCTTAAACAGTAATGGATAGGCACGTAATTGCAGTTTTACCTGATTCGATTTTTGAGCAGCGAAACTGGAATTAGTGCGATGAAGGCCACTACTTAGATTCGGTGGTATCCCTGGACTAATCTGTGTTATTGACTTCACCGTTAACGTTTGTGGCGTCGCATTTCGGGCCACGGTAGTCGATCCTCCAACTGAAGTTCTTGCTATGTTTAGCGTTTCTTTCGTCGTCATTGCTGTTGGCATATGTAGACATAAGTCTGCAATACATGGAGGTTGTTGAGATGCTTTCATGACGTTTCTCCATTCGTGTGTTTTCACATAATTTTACATGATTGACGAGCTGTAAAATTCAGACATACTCATATATAGAAATCGTATTTATATATTGTGTTGATTAAATACGCCCGCTTATTAATATCAATATCAAATATCTTTAAACCATTGATGTTGGAACATTTCGATGTAGTCTATTTTTTAAAGAAGAGTTTAAGGAGTTCATTAAAAAGTCCTACGCAGAAAATGATTTTCAACACTTCTTCAACAGTCAAAAATGTTTAATGTAGAAGCAACATCTAATCTAATTGATTAAAAATATGACTTCTTTTAGTAAAAAAAAGAAAAGAAAAGAATGGTATATCTAGTTAATGTGTGATGTAATATATCAGAATCATTTTTGGCTAACAAAGAAATTTCCTTGTGAATCAATTTTAGGTGATTTTTGTTCATGACATTACCGAACTTAAATTGAAAAAAGTAATAAACACTTAAACCCAAAAAAATTCAGTAAGTTGTCCAAAAATGTTCCCATATTTTTAATAAGATTTGATAATAACAAACTCTTAAGTAATATTTCTATTTATATATAAAAAGTGAAGAAAAAATTTGTTTTAGCGCCGGTTCACTAAAGTTCAAAGACAATTATTTAATCATTTTGTTATTTTGATCGAACAGCTCTTGCCATATTTTTGGTGAAATTATTACGCTTCCTCTGTAGAAATTGTGGGATATCTGGGCAAAGGAGTGGACCATTAATTCTGATAGCTTACCTCTCGCAATTTTTGTTAAGTTATTAAAAGTCTACTAGATCTAGCGTTGTTGTAATGAAAGATATGGTTACCAACCGATTCTGGATACTTCAGCTGAACTGCGCGCCCTAATCGTCTTTTGAAGTAACTCATAATGCGTGACACTCGTAAAATCCCTCCAAACAAAAAACATAACGTATACATATATATATATAACACGTTAACGTGGGTTTTAATAGGTTTGCTTATTAATGTTGGAAGATGTTTATTAGTTCATAAACAAAATCAAATAATATCTGCTTTTTTGTGACTTAGTTTTTCGACTTAGACATTTGATCTCTTCATTATTCTCAAATTTACTATTATCACAAATCTTTTTTTTTTTTCTTTGGTTGAATAGAAAACGACGTATGCTTTACTTTATCATGAGAGATTAAGCCTAATTAAGGGACCATTTTATAAGGATGGCCTATAGATTTTTTACCTCGTTCAAAAGTTTTATTGATTTAAGGTAGCATAGTGTGCCTCAATACCACTATAACACTCTTATTTCGCTAGTCATTATGTTCCACACACACCAAAGAATATCCGCCTTGAAGACTACAAAGTTTTATAAACCTTTACTTTTTTGTCGGTATTGCTTATTTGGTTTTAATTTTCTTTTATATGACTACTAGATATAAAATTTGAATGTTGGAAAATATATATATATATATATTTTAGGCAATATCTGCGTTTGCAACGATAAGTAAAAAAAACAATATGCACGTGATATTAAATTTAAAATAACTGCACGAGTAATTTAGGTTCTTAGGCTGTTTAGGTATGTGAATAACGTCGTTTATCGCATCCTAAAGGCTTGCTATGTAACGGCACAAAGTAGGGTAATCAATTATACTGCCTAATACATGAAACGCAGCAGATTAAAAATAATGTGTCATCGCTCAGCGCAGGTTGGCTGCTGATCCTGTGTATGAGTGTATAACCGACGTATATCAGCACAACCAAGTAATAAACGAAAGCGGGGGGCTCAGGCTACATTTAATACAATTGCGTTGTAAAGTAAATTGAATTGTAAGCCCAAATTCCCACAAGGACTCTCACTCAAACAACAATTGTTCAAATTGCTATTATTACGCTTAACTGCTTCTTGTTTTGATTGCTATTCCTCTTGTCTTATGGTTCTCGTTTCGTGTTGTTTAATTTTATGTAATTCTAATGTAATAGAGTTTGCAACTCATACACTTCTATATATATAAGAATATGCACCCGTCTTCACATACACAGTTAAAATTGTATTAAATTGAAATTTTATTGTTATTAATTTATTTTTTGTTTCCACCACGCTTGTTTGTTTTGCTTTTTTTTATTTTTTTTTTTTTAATTTAACTTTTTGCCATTATAATATGAACAAGCACATTACTCACATCAGGGTATTTAACGTAGGACAGCGCTCTTTTTATGGGAATACAATAACCTCTCTCTATGTGTAAAAGAAATACATGGCTTAGCCGATGCATTTCGATTCTCTTTCAAGAAATTTTAAACGTTAGAGTTTTGATAAGACTACGTGTACTTACATATTTAGTATATTTAGTATACAAACACCCGCAATTAACACAAGAGCAAAAAGATTCTTCAAAACAACTAGATCACTTGCTCCTAGTTATAGTTATAAATGCGTAAAAATGGTGGGCATTCGCCATTTTTACTTTGCTCAAGTTTCAGCATAAAAATTTTGCTAAAGTGTTATGCGTAAAGCCGTAGATATATGTATTGAGCTTTTTGGCGCACTTAGGATGTGGATTTCATTAGTCCTCAAATAGAATTAAAGTATATTGATTCTCTTGACTTGCGAGCAAACTAAGCTGTTTAATGTTAACAGCGTATAAATAGATGTATTAATAAATTCTGTTCCATTTTAGATAAAGTTAAAATTTAATCAAAAGATATGTCTTGCGAGGCGAAATGTGCATCACCACCATCTACGGGCTTTTGCCCCTTAGCGAGTGGTTTGCGCATGCCCCCCCCCCGCTAGAACCTTCGAGGTTTCGCGAGGAAATAGTCATCAATATCACTGTACCTGATCCGAAACGATGCTAATCAGAAAAAGGAAGCTCTGGGAAATAGTCGTCAGTTGGCAAAGAAGCTCCCACTCCAAGTTAAAAACTACTTCCTGGAATGGCTTTGCTGCAGAAAGACGGATGTATGTGAACTTCATTCTCTGAACATGAACATTCATCCGAACGAGACCTAGCAGCAAACTACTTTCTGACTGTTTCACAGCTTATTGCATTTTCAAGTCCAGCCAACTTAATCATTTTCATAGCTTCATCAGAATTTTTTTCAGCTTTTCTGCCTCTAAAACTTTTCGCATTTCATGTCCAATTGCTAGAATATATATACAGTTGGGTTAGTTAAAGTTAGGTTATATAATTGTATTTATGTTCTGAGGTAAATAAAAGTTTGTGTTACATCCAATTAACACGACTGATTGCAGATTAAATCATACATTTTTAATTAGATTAAATTGAGCGCTTATTAAATGGCATCCACGCGCCACACTGTTTACACAGTATATGAACGTAATTGAGTTTGCTGTTTTACAAGCGTATAAACAAATACGAACATTTGATATGTTCACATTTTCACGAATTTTTATCATCAAATATTCATCAACTCATTACTAAAACTTGGAATGTCTGTGGAAATCTTCATGTTAAATGCGTTTTTATGCTTTCGCACGAAAAACAACAAAATCACCAAATCATCAAGAGAAAGCGAAAAAGATATGAGAATTGCGAAAAAAATATGTAATGCGGCCTTAAGATAATTCAGCAGTATGTTTGCGAAGTACTAGCCTCTGTCACACCACTTACTAAAAAGCGAAAAGAGACAGCCCCGTTGTTAATTTCTAAAGGTACATATTATTCACAACTTTATTAAACATTTTTCAATTAAATTTAATAAGTAATTCATCAATGGTTTGGTAAGAGAAGTACAAAGGCTTTCAGTGATGCGTATACCAAATCGGTCTAACGCTTTTAGTGATCGAGCCTAAGAGGGTTTCTGTCAACATTTAAAAATGTACCATTTCCAAACGCAAACAAGCAAGAAAATTATATTCAGTCGTCACCGATTCTCTTATACCCATCGTCGTTATCCTAAAAAGGATAAAAAAATTAAAAGAACTGAATTTTCATGCTCTATAATATGGAGTGGGTGTGCTGATTTTTTCTATTTTTGAAATAAAAGTGTTTAGTGCATAGGCGCGTGGACGTTGTAGGCATATCCTTTTAAGACACGTGAAAATTCTTTTGCACATTTATATATGAAATCTCCACTTTCGCTAACGAGCGTATGCTTACTCCAAACACTACACAGTTGCGCAGACAGATGGACAGACAAACACATAACCAGATGGACGTGTTTAGGTGTATTCCAAATTTGAATTTAATACTTTATGGGGTTTTTGAAGCTTGTTTCTGGGCCTTGTAAAGTAATTGAAAAAATTAAATTTCGATACACTTAATATTGGGTAAGCGTGGTTCATTTTTTCTTTTATTTTCATACAGTTGCTACAGCATCGCCCGTAGAATATGCGTTCAATATTTTGCACATTTATTTGTCACAGTTTATGAGTATTGAGCAAAAACCCAATTTTTCATTCCGTTTGAAAATCAAAAGCGGTTTCGCTTTACGTAATGCTGTGGGCGTGTCCTTCAACTGTTTGGCCCAGTTTCAATAACAGCCTGCGTGCAAGAACATCCAAGATTTTTGTCAAATTTGAAGTCGGTAGCTTCATTTTTACGGCCAAGAGAATGCTTACAATCGATTTAGAATTTGATGCTCGTCAAAAATATATATATTTTGTAAGGTCTGTGATGTTTCATTCTGGGCGTTGTGTTTTGACAAAATGAATATATCCGTCATCTTTCGGTGATGTAAAAATTTATACTACATTGGAAATTAAAAACATCCTTAATTAAACATGATCAATTAGAAACTTTTTCCTTAAGAAGAAATTTTGAATTGAAAACTTTTGAAAAAATCTTTCTATTATTTATACAATCACATAGTGAAAATAGAATTGTAAAATATAATAAAGTCTAATAAATGTATAAAAAAGAAGAAGACAGCCAAACACTAAAAAGTATAAGTAAAAAATAAGAAGACAACATATGTGCTTTTATAATACAAATTTGTGGTTAAGGTATACGTTTGGGTTTAGTGAGAAGTGAAAATATGAGCAAGCCGTTGTCAATAATTTATGAGCTACAAAAAACAAAAATTTCGACCAGTTGGCCAATTCTCTTAAACTTCTTTCACTGATATATGAGTAACTGCAGTTCGCATCTCATAAAAAGAAATATGAAGTAATAAAAAGAATAACGTAAAGCATATTATGTATACGGATTGAGCTGCGACCAATATTGCTAAGCAAAAAAGACGAAAAAAGAAAAAGATAGCTTTAGGAATAAACTTGAATTAATGCAACTGAATTGAAGTTCAATGATTTCTGCAGAAATGAACCCTAAAATGCGTGATTTTTTGGTTTGAATTTTAAAGAATCGCTTTGTATAGGAATGTCGTCATTGATTACGTAAATAATAATTTTAAAAATTCAGGTACTAATATTTGGTATATATTTTGAAAAAACTGATATGTAGACTTTTGGGAACGATATGCGTTAATTACTAAAATTATTGTAGACAAACTAATAATTATATACTTATATTATTGATTAGAATACAAGAGTTCATATTATTTATAAATGAAATATAGCGAAGCAATTGCGATTGTTGTTGTGACACAAAGCAATCTTGCATTTGACGCATTGAGTCCGGAAAATCTTTTGCAACCTGGAAGTTTGCATCCATTTTTAGAACCGCATCTTTCTTTGTCATGGGCTATACCATCAGTCTATTTTGGCGGGACAGGCTCCATGGGATCTCGGTGTTTTTTAGCTTCTACCTCCTTTCTCTGAGATACTGCGTCTTTATCTTTTATTCCCATCATATATATATTATAAGAGCATAATGTTTCCCCAAGTTCTGATCGTTAATCACCTAATGTAATGTTTGGGTTGTTTTTTGTGTACCGATGCATTGATCACTGTCATCTCAATCGTACGATAAAATAATCTATAAGAGTTATGAAGACCTTCATAATTAACTACTTATGCCAGATAAAATTTTATGAATGTACATTTGGCTTTCTCTTTATTTGGAATTTGGTTTTTTAGAAAATGGACCAGATGTCATGAAAATTCAAATCATCAAGTGCGGGATGTCCGTAACATTACTTATGTGACAAACTTATATTGTAGATATTTGGACATATACAGTATTTCCTCTGGCATATATTCAATAAAATTTTCAAATGCCACATCAAAAATTCATAGTTTAAATGACAACAGATGAGATGTAATTTTTTTCAATTAGATAAATCACTCCTTCATATTAAACACGGAAATATCTCTCTAAGTAACACATTGACCTTTATTACCCACTATATTCAAATGTCAAAAAAGATATAACTTAACCGCCAAAGAAAATGTCAAGTTTTTTCTTTCACGCGTGATGTGTTGTCAATAGTCATCAACTGTGCGTTCGGAAGAGCGCACACTAACGTTGTGGACAAAAATTGAATGGACGTGAAATGTAGACAATTGGCAACAATATTCTATTAAGGGTTAAACGTTCGCTACTATAGACAATGAAGCCTTTTTGTGATAAGTTATTGAATGGCTGCTAATTACCTATTTAGTTTGGCTATTACGATTGAAAAATACGCGATTCCTGCGTTGGTTAAATATTGCTTATAAATGCAAAAAAAATCGTTCAATCACAGCGAAAAATACTAATGTGTCTCTGCTTCGTCAGTAAGAACAATTTACCGATGGTTTGCTGTTTTCAAACGGTTGTACGGACACCGATGATGCAAAACGCAGTGTAATCCCAAAGCTTTTCACAAAGAATCGGTTCAAATGTTTGTGTTAGAGAAGCGTTGGATAGATTGTGTATCTTTTGAAGAAGACTGATAAGTGGGGTTGGATTTCAGGAAAAACCGTATATTTTCTTAGAGAGTTCCAACAATTCTGCGCCCAACAAGAACAGTTCATATTCGGTATGTTAAACAATATGTATGTACATATTCAGCAAAAACGAATTATTGTGTTTTGATTGAGATAAACTTTAATTGATATATTTATGAAAATTTTCGAAAGAAAAAATTATTAGGATACAGAGTTCAAATGTTTTGCGATCCTAGAGGCCAACCGCCTCGCGAGCACTCAATCGCAGAAGAAATCCCTCATCGTGTTCGGCTGTAAATCTGCACTTTGCAATCGTTTTTCACAGATAAAATCCACCCTTACATGTTAGAAATCAGATACTTATATGATGCGATTTGTTTTCATTTTTTCTAGGTGCCTAGTCACCTGGGTATTCATGGAAATACCGCTGTCGATAATATTGCATCTTCGAGACCATCACATATCAATGACCATACTCTAATAGCCTATAATTTGAGGGCAATTGACAAGAAATATTTAGCCTTCTCTTGACAACAGCGCTGGAATAATTCAATTCATGGTCGCCTCTTTTACTCTTTATTTCTGCAAGTAAATATAACACATTGGTTTAGCAATTATAGCCTCGGACGGAACATTATTTGCCTTATTAACAGGCTGACGTTTAATCGCACGAGCTGCAATGATCACCTCTACAAAATTAATAGGGTGAGTATCTCCTCATGCACATAAGGATTTTTGCAAGCACCTGATCATCTTCTGTCTGTCTGTCCGAGCGTCACAACTTCTGTTCGTCATTCCATGCTTCGCAAATTGTCTATATGTGACCTTCATGATCGCTACGTTTTTGACATTTTGCATTCGCACAGTATGGTGGCTTATACCGCAATCTTTTTTTTAAAAAAGTATTTCAACAACACGTATAAATATTCACAGCCAAACTGTGAATCCACATCTTCACATAGGTTCAAGCAAAGAACCTCGTGTTCACATTAAAGCTTTTTTGCTCAACTCAGCAAGTCACCCATTGTTGATTTGCTGACCCACAGATGAAGAATTTGATTGTCGAACAAAATAACAGAGAGAGAAATTTCAAAATAAAATACATTGAAAAGTTATTTAATTTCAAGCGGAATCAATAAGACAATCAACTCGAACTTGCGACTTGCAGCTATACGTTTCAATTTATTTTGCAAAGCAAAGAACTTCTATTCGCCTTAGGCTAACCTTTGATATCCTCCACCTGACATATTAAGTAAACAAGTTATTTTGCTAATTGTAGTCATATAAATTATGGTATCGGAATAATTTACGCCTCTTAAATTGCCATGCAAAATATTATGTAAGTATCCGCTATGAATTTCAAGTTATAGCTTTTTGCGCATTGTAGACGTGACTATGCGTAGAACACGCCCATTTTCCAACTTTATATTTCCATTATCTAAACATTTCATTTGGTCATCCTAACTTTTGTGACCATGCAAGCGCCAACATCAATGAGAACACAATCGGAGGAACTTCAAACAGACACGTTTGTCACGATCCACGATTTCACTTTTATCCATAATTCGAATGTTTTGCAGTGTCTCCCATGTCGATTTGTGCATATTACAAATGAAAGAACAAATCTATTATCATCGTCGGAGATTGGTACAAAAATATTGACATTTGTTGGTGTTATAAAATCTGTGGTGAAACTCAATTAATGCAGTGGCAATAAACCATAATAAAATACGGCGAAGAGCATACGATAACAAACACATATACATGAGAAAAGGGAAAAATACAAAGGGAACGTATGTGTGCATGTTCACATAAAAATTCATTCGTAAATAACGAGAATTATCTGGACGCTCACAGGTTTAGACAAATTTCCCCCAACAAAAAGAAAAAACTGCAAAGCTTACTTCGATATGACTCACCAACACATCTAGATAGAAAACTGTTCGGTTATCCAGTCTTAGGTATTAAATTGTTCATTATCAAAGGCATGTATATTCATATTATCAAACAACACGCATTAAATTCAATTACATACGCTTTGTGGTTTTGGGCTGATTATTCAATTAGCGTTTAACACTAAAAATCTTGATAACTTCTTGCAGGGACAGAAATATATGCCTTAACACCAATCGAATCTCGGATACATATTATCAAAAATTCGTTTCGCTTATAATATATGGTGATCAAAGCTTCGTTTTCGATACAACCATACACTCTCAACTGCACTTTTCGTTTACAATTCTCGACAGAGAAGTCAATAATTCATTAAGGTAGCATTCGTAGCTGGCTATGTTAAAAAGACACAAAAATTTGCCTACAAGTTTAAATATTTAGAACTTATGCAACATTTAAAATGTTCGGTCAAACAATCGGTTTCAATATTTAGTAAGCATACTAACTTATAGCTAAATCCGCCGCACCCAAATTCACAATATGTAAGTTTTATGGAAAGTTTATAAGAGCATTTACTATTACTCTTAATGATCTTAACTTCACGATTTTACTCTGCTATTATGCTTTCTAATTTATTCAGTCAAACCAATAGCCGTCTCAATTAAGGAAAAAAATTACATTGATGAAAATAGTATCTTCTCTTCTGCGAATCAGCAAATCTAAAACAAATGATTTACTGATTTGGTAGTATCTATAAAATTAAATGGTAAATACTGTTTTTTCAAAGCAATTTGAATGGTTAATTACAGATTTTGGTAATTTCTAGTCACTTCTAGGTTAATTCATTTCATGTAAAATATATGTTTTCTTTTCCTCCGTATTATGTACATTTAAAAGTCAATAATAAGCCCTATATCTTTCTGGAAATATTTATATGACAAATTTATATATTTTTAAGGTCAAGAATATCGTATAAATATATGGCAACCCCTTCAGAAAATGACAAATGGTAGCTTCTCTGAAGTTTTATGATATTACACTAATCTGGTACGAGCATCAACGCATACAGCATCATCAAATAAAAGGAATCTTCATTAATTGCCGATCTTAATGTACAGTAAAGTAAAATAGAAGGTTTATTTGGAATACTCTACGATTGGCAGCCATTTGCTGGACAAAGTAAGAAAATATTTTTTTTTTTTTGCAAAATTCGTCTACATTTGTCAACATAACCTTCTTCAAGCATAATATAATTACTTCAACCCTTTTCAAACCAATATCGATCTTGGATGATATTTTTGCCTATCAAAAAGCGATGTCTAGTCAACATTTGAATTTCGAATCTCTCTATTGTTTTGAAAGTAACATACATAGCGCCCGTGGAAATATTGTAACTCGTAATGATATGAGATACGTCGTTTGAGATTTGATACTTTCTAAAAATTAAAAAAAATATTTGTTATGAGCGGCATCTATATGCGACTCTTGAGAATGCCAGATGTTTCCTTTAACAATAGCCTTTTATATTGCTTTTATCCGTCCAATATTTTCAGCTATTATTGTATTTAAGTCAAAGATGTTTGCAACACCCAAAAGGGAGTCTCAGAGATCTTATTAAGTATATATAGCCTTGATCAGCGCGAAATTTTGAGTCGATCTAGCCATCTCTGTCGATATGTGCGCCTGTGGGGCTTGTCCTGCTGACGTTTTCCTAATCGCAAAAGTAGTTAAACTTTCTTTTTAATTTATTTACTCGTTTATTTATTTAAAGAAGTCGACTAAAATGCTATCACCCGAATACAAACTAACTACAATTTAAAATTTAAAGTAAATTAAAGGAGAGAGAACGTTAAAATATATATAAACAAACAAACAAACAATAAAACAAAACTTAAAAAGAAAGGAGAAAAAACGAAAAGGAAAACCCTTATACAGGTTAAAATATGTATAGGTCATAAAGTTATATACATGAGCTAGAAATTACCAGATTGGCACAAAAAACTAAAGTTTGGCGAACTGTTATATGGCAAATTAAGTTGGAACAACGCTTTGATAATATTGTTGGATTTCGAAATTAAATGACAAACGTTATTAAAATTGCTGCAAAGAACAAGGAATTGCTCAAGTTAAATTATGTGAAATTTACGAATTACGCGACGGGGAACGGTGGTGGTAATTTCGTTTAATAAAACAGGTTTATCAAGTTTAGCTTCACACATCAATGTTATACCTGCGGTCTTATAGCAATGCTAAGCCAATAAGTACAAAACTATCTTTATAATGTGGCAAATAGCAAGAGCTGCTTTTGAGCAAACTCAATTGTATCAATTTGGCATTGATAACTAGAGGACTAGTCTAATGAAGTATATTCAACCATAGCTCTGAGAAAACTCGTGTATAACCCTGTCGTTACAAAACAGTTATCGTATAATTTCAAGCATCGTTTAATAAAGTCCAGCAGGCTTGTGAATACATTATAAAAAAATTTATTTACTTCTTTAAAAAAATCAAATATGATCATCTCACTGCAATGTTTGAAATGCCTTCACGTATATACGTAAATATTCTACTTTAATAATACGCATGTGTTATATAATATTTTTTTTTTCTCAAAACGGAGACATTCGTTGAACTAGATAAGCAAACATTTTCTTATTTTCTACTAAAACGCAATGGTGTGGCTCAATATTACGGCAGGATTTTAGAATAGGACGAATAGCCCTATTGTTGTTATATTTGTTATTATATTTAAAAAGTTTATAACACTAATATCAAAATGTAAGAGTCGATCCTTGAAAATTTATATTGCAGCAATTGAAGTCCAGTGTTTACCTGTTGCCGATCATAAATTCAAATTTATGCACAAAACTGACTTTAATGATGGTATTTTTTTTAAGACGTTCCAGAGCTAACAGGAAAGGCGTAAGCGCAATTTTTCTTTTGAAAGCCTCCATAGAGGTTGAAAAAAATTTAATGACTGTTCCCACTGCTGTTAAGAAGAAAATTTAATATCAACCTTCATATTCACGTGATAGCATTATCGACCTCAATGACGTAATTTTATATAAGTTGATTGTCTAGCCATTGATATTTAACCAGCTTGCGAAGCTGGCAACATTACTAACACGAGCAGTTGTGTTATTGGCATTTTTTTAAAATACGCAGTGGAAACTTGCAACAAATAAATATATCCAGCTGCTAATGTTCGAGGTCTCAGGTCTCGAATCTGACTATATAGCCGGCGACGTAATAAACTTTAAAGGCTGGAAAGATTAGAAATTTGTGATTTGATAAAATTTAACAAAGCCTTATTTGTAAAACCAATTGAGTTGAGATTTCCGCTAAAGTCAAATGTCACAAAAAATCGAATTAGTACATCTGTTCAGACTATCTCAAACAATGTGATATGCGCGATGGAATAAACATAATTAATGAATAAAAATGTGCCACATAAGAGATATCTCCTTATGTTACCAATTTTGAATAAAATCAATATTTACGCAGTAACGCCACTACATGCTTCGCTAACCGTAGGTACTTCGATTAAAATATTTTTTTTTAATAGATTCAAATTTGCTCAACCTACACTGCGTGGCATCGAGTCTCTTTAATTAAACATAGATTGCAAGAGTGACTGCGGTGCTGCCACTTTTTAACAATAATTTTCTTATTAACACTTAAATATATGTTTAATATAATGTCTTCGCATATCCTTTATCGGTCTTAAGGTTTGGGACTCCATCTTTGCCGACTAGTTGCAAATGGTTTGCAAATCATATGGTTTTGCATGTACGCGTACAAATAAGACAAAAAGAAAACATCGTACAAGAATGTATAAAGGCAATTTATTTCAAATTTAGGAATTATATATCTAATTTATGTTTATGTTTGACTAATATTTTTTTCTATTATGTGATTTGCAATTTTGGTTTATACTATACACCAGAAATGAAAAACCAGCAATAAACACCATTTATTTTAAAGTTGAAATATATTCATCAAATTGTTTTATTAAAGAGTAGACGCTAATTTCCAAATTATGGATCAGCTTACACACAAAAATAAATCTTATATACATATCTACACATACTTAATTAATAAATAAGCTTGCTTACTATTATTATTAAAATCCTTGTTATTATTTTTAAAAATTTGTTTATGTTTAGGTTAATTTTTTTATTTTGGTTCTAAAACCATATATTTTTTTTACATTTCGCTGTAAAATAATATGGTAGCGTGGCTACCCATGTGTTTACCACTTGAAAGTGTTTAACCCGAAAGTGAAAATGACGCCTTATTTTATCGGCCCTTTTTCATTTGCTTTTCTATCCAAAGAAGCGAAATATTGCTTTCTTAGGCTGCCACAGTAAAGTTACGTCTTACATAATTCAACACAATAAGAATACACTTGAAAGAATGAAACACATCAATTAAATTAGTTTATTTATTTTGAATCATTTCTAATAAAATTTGCTCACTCTGAGTACGATTATCACTGAATTGTGGTAGGTATTCACAACTAAAACTAATAATTTCGTTACAAATATGTGACTAGCCCAAAAGATAACTATGGTTAAAATAATCTGAGCAAATAAAATACAATTGACGATAATGATTAAAGTCGAAGAAAATACCACGGCTTTTCACACTATTATTTACTCTAGACCAAATAGAATTACTATTCCATTTTGCGAAAGCCAACTGCCTGCTTTTGAAGACGAAAAACCATTTCTGGAATAGTAGGTTTTTACAACGGGACTAAATATGCAGCAAGTATACATAATCAAAAGCCTGGAAGACAGGATGTAAAAGCGCAACAAACTTTTTGCCTTGAACTTAATAGCAATCAGGGCATGGATTTTGTACTGGCAAACAACTAATGAATATATGATTAATGAACTAATGTACTAATATTCACAAGTGTCAAACTAATATTCGATCCGAATACACATTCATAGTGGTCCTGAAAAGAGGCAAAAGAACGAAATTGTCATACTCTACTTTCTATTTTCAGAATAAAAAGCCAAAATTTATATGGTGTATGTATTGTATTTTATGAGTAAGAAGAAAAAAACCCGAAAAGTAAAGTTTTTTACAGTTTTCATTGCATATACATATGGGCAGTGTAGGCGTTTTCTTTGACAGGTTCAAGTCGTTTTCAAATTCTTTTGCAAATTTGTAGGCGATATCTTCATTTTTATAACGTTTAGAACGTTTAGAACGTTTACCATAGACACTACAAAGATGTACAGGCGAACCGACGGATATGCTTAGGTGTATTTCAAATTTAAATTGTCGAGCTTCTGCGCGCTATAAAGTTGTTGAAAAATAAATGAACTTAAGACACATTATAAAACTAAGTAGGCGTGGCCGATTTTTTCCATATTTGTAAATGCATACAGTCAAATTTTTGTAGATTTATCTGCTACAGTTTATGAGTAATGAGCAAAAAACCAATTTTTTTATTTCTTTTGAAAAACAGACGTGTGTTCAGTTTACCTGGTATTGTGGGCGTGTCCTTTGGCCCATTTTCAATACCAACTTGCAATGTTTCTGCCAAATTTAAAGTCGACAGCTTCAATTTTGCGGCCAAAAGAATGTTTACAACAGATACTACACAGACGGGCAGATACCCAGTCGGGAAGACGGACATGCTTAAATCAATTCAAAATTTGAAGCTGATCAAGAATGTATATACTTTGTCTATACTAAACCTTGCTTCTGGGCGTTGCAAACGTGTTGACAAAATAAATATGAGTGAGTATGCCTCATTCTTCGGTAAAGGATATACAAATGAAATCGGTAAACTTTTACAGTTATTTATTACACATTCATACCTAGTCAACACCATTTGTATACATATTATATCGAAAATAGTTCATTTTACAATTATAAAGAGTAAATTATTTTGATTCCGCCCATCGAATCAGAAAAAGAAAGTAAATGATGATAATCAAGCATGCTGTAGGAAGTCGCACTTCTAGAAAATAGCTATTTCTTACATTGACGTAAATTAGTAGATATGAGATTTACACTACTTCAAACCAGTAACGCTTTTAAATCTTGTTTTACGATGTTCTGATGTTATAGTAAAAGCCAAAGACAGCTTCACACGATCCACAAACACTAGGATACGTGAGCATTGGAGCACAGACATAATATCATTTATTAGTAAAATGATGAGAAACGGGGCAAGACGGCTACTCTGTGCTGCTCCAGATGAAACCATCGTTTCTCTAAATAATATTATTATAAGTAACACGTTGAACGCGGCCTTTGTAATAAGAAGAAAACCATTTAACCAAGATGTTCGGAAAGCCATATAATGTAAGTTTAGAAATAAGCAAGTCTTGGTTTGCTCTATCAAAAGCGCTTCTAAAGTCAATTGAAGATGTAACACGACTGTTCGAATAGATGTGTTACTGAGGCTATAATGTAGGTCGAACAATCTTTACGTGGCAAAATAATAGCACCTCTCAAAAAACTTAGGTAGCACATTAAGCTTGGCTATAGCCTTATAATCTTCTATATTGCTTCTGCTGCCGCTTTTTAAAATGGAAACAATAGGACTACTTTTCCGTGCATCTAGGAAATTACCACTAGCTAGAATGCAAGAAGACATGCCATCTGAACCGGGGGGTAAAAATACTCTAGAGATATTAAACTGTCTCGAATTTCTGATTCTTATAAAACTACTTTTTGATTGTAATTACCTTATTATTCAGGGAATTGGACGAGAGGGCTCTTACGTACAGCTGGATGATAACTATCTTTAGTAGGAATGACAAAAGTGGGATGAAGAATTGTTAATTCAGAGGAATTGTAAAATACTAGGTTTGACAACCTGCCCTGATGATTGCAGAGTTCATTCCATTGATTGAGGCACAACTCACCGATACCTTCAAAAAAACATTCGTAATTAGAAGAGTAATACGTTGAATACGTTAGTCCGATTCCTAAGAATATTGGCTAAACTGAAATCTCCACGTACAACTATGATATCCCTTGATTCGATAAGTCTAAACATTTCTTGAAGTAGCCTAAGATGCTGAAGATACAACGATATTTCAGAAGCCGGAAAAATATGTAGATGTATTATGTAGCAATAAATATCAGCTAATTTTATCCAAGCGCATAAAATTTCTACAGAGTTACGATTAAGTGAAACAACATCCGCAACGGGTTGTGCTACTATAGGTACATCCCCACCCTTTCTATTCAACGTATATCTAATAAGATTCGCACGGTATCTCATTATTGACGGTACCGAGTTTCAACCATATTTCCGTTAATGCCATCACTCGGTATTCGCAATTCAGTCGACGAAGAAAAACATTACGAAGGTTGGATCTCATCCTTCTTACGTTTTGACAGTAAATCAAAAACAGAGTCTATCTAGTTTTTGGACACACAATCTCCAATACTAGTAGACGTGGAGGCGAAAGACAAACTTGCCACCAAGGCAGAAGTGTCTGAAGCACCATTATTGGATCCTATACCCACCAATATGTTACCGGCCAATGCTTGAAATCGTGAACACCATATACCATATACACCATATACCAAACCA
This sequence comes from Glossina austeni, assembly GCA_000688735.1. Taxonomy (NCBI): domain Eukaryota; kingdom Metazoa; phylum Arthropoda; class Insecta; order Diptera; family Glossinidae; genus Glossina; species Glossina austeni. The sequence goes on along the minus strand of KK502933.1, from coordinate 56,303 downwards.
GTATGTCGAGTAGCATGATGAGTTTTTACTGTTTGTTGATCGTTTGCATTATTTTTTATTTTCATATATTGAGCTTATTGGATGTTTAATTTACGATCTTGAAGTTTGAGTTATGTCTTCTTCTGTTTTAATATTATGATTGTGAAATTTTTCTCCAACTTTTTCTTGGTTGATTTATATACCGAAAGTGGTTGTATTTTCACTAACGACTACATAAAAACCAAACAACCTTATTTAAAATCTGCAAATTACCAACAGGTTGTTGTTTTCGAGAGAAAAGAGTTGTCATAACATTTTTTAATTCACTGCTGAATTTGAACAATATTTCTTCAAATCAAGAAGTGATGTTTAGTCAATATATATTGTTCTGACTTTTTCGTTGTTTTGAAAGTAACAAAATTAGTTGTCCTAACGCAGTAAGTCGTAAACAAATTGTTGAAATGACATGAGATTTTTGAGGGTTTTCCAACTCTCAAAGTCATATAAGTTTTTCTGATAGAAGCAACATTTATATGTCAGTCTCAGGCATCAATGGTCTAAGCACCAAGCTGGAAGTTGTTATCTGCATTCAAATAATTAGACCAATATCTTGCCTTCTTTTCTGTGCCCATATTAATCGTAGGTGTTTTAAGAAAATTAAAAAATTAACAAATTTTCTTTCAAATTCTTGAATTAGCAAACGGCGCAAGTAGTGAGCTCTCGAGACGTCCAATTTTAAGAGTCTTAAACAAATACCTTGTGTGTTTTAAAGACCTACAATTTAAAAAAACTTGCCATCATTCGAAATAAAAATGGTTCACCGTAAATTAAAAGAAATAAATAACTAAATGTAAATTCTTTGCGTACTGAATCAAGGAAGTAATTAACGAACAAGTTTAGTGAAACACTTTTTGTGGTGATACTCTGCTTTTGGAATATTCACAAATATTTGTGATGTCTCCGTTGTAAACTAAAGCTTATACAAATTATGAAACAGCTTAACGCAGCATGTTTTTCAGCTCCTACTTACTTCTTTTGAAATAGAAATCAAAAATAAATCTCCTGAGAGATGTCCCTCAATACCTTTCTCAGTATAAAATCAATAAATGCATTTTCAGTTCGGGGTCCTTTTTGATAGTAAACTTACCAATAAACAACAGATTAAAATTTCAACTTATGGTTGCCCCATTTGAGAAAACTGCTCTAACAGCATTTGAATTGCACAGTATTGCTAAATTACTTTTCACTGCGCGCTGGTAATTTAACTTCCTTCGAACAAAGATTTACACTATTAAAGATTTCTCATTTTAGAATCTTAATTCATTATCTTTTAGTAAATTTAGTAAATTAATTTATTACATTTTTTTTTTATAACTATCTTGCTAGTTAATATGGTATCATTTTTTATGTTTTTATTACTTCTTCTCTTTTCTATATACATATATGAGATTTTCCGATATTTTCCCCATTTGTTACTCCTCTATTAACATTACATGTGGCTAAATTTTCTAGCGCCCTAAATATATAATAATAGTAAATACTATCCGATGTTTTCTCAACTGTTTTTTAGTAACTAAAATTGTTAAAACTTAATAGCAAATAAACATGGATATATAAGAATTAAATATATACACACATTTATAAATTTGAGTTTGTGATTGTAATCTAATTTTCTATAACATTGGGAACTTATATTTGGACCCTTCTTATCAAAAGAAAGAAATTTTCCATTATAAACAGTACATTATTTGAATTTGTAGCATTTACTTACAATACTTCCAAAGCTTCGCAATGTTCAGAAAAGCTTCTTGAACTGACTATACTTTTTTATTTTTTTTCTAACATTGCCGAATGTATAAAGCTTAGAAAAACGAGAAACTACGACGTGAGGTCTGTTAAAAACTACGTGTTTCTCTGAAGTTTTTGGAAAATAAATATGTTTTTGAGCTTTGCAGTTATAAAATTTCACATATAGGTAATGGCTCGAACTGAACCTACAGGAGTATATTACACCTGCCATATGTTTATTAGACAGCCGTATTCATCCAGTCATAATTAGAAAAAGACCCACGATTTTTTGTTAAGCTTTGATTGTAAGTAAAGTATTACTATATTAAAATTTCCGTGTCATGTGTGCAATTTTGGTAAGTCAGTCTGGCGACTAGCCCACGGTTAACAACAACATACGCATAACTTTTACTTTGTATAATAAGTGCCAAATCATATATAAATCATATATATGTATATACATCCGATGTCGCATGTGCTATGGTTTATATATCGAGTGAACGGGCCTTACTTCAGCTCAAAAAAATTTAATTGGCTGATATTATATAATTTCCTTCCGGGTCGATTATGCTTGGTTATTAACTATTCGCGAAAATTGTCTTTCAATGTATGATAATTTCAATTTCCTGTGAATATCTTAATATTTTAATACATGTAGCAAGTGCTAATAACTTATGTTTGATAGCAGAAAAATAATAAAGTAAACCTAATATTTTGCTACCAAATATGTTACGTACGTTATGCTGCAATAAACTCCATAAAAGAAGTGTAACATATCCTTCGTGGGTGCAAATATAAATTCTAAAGAAGCCACTAATACTTTCGGCATATCAGCATCGCAAGGTGCATCATTTATTACCTGTTTTTTGATAATTTTTGAAGTAGACGCGAGATTCTTAAGCGGTTGCTTAAGTTTTATTTTGTTGTGTGGTGAATTAATAATTAAGGACAAATTGGAACATTTCATTTGGAACATACACATGAAATTTCACCAGATACTATTAAAGCTCTCTACAATTTCGGAGTAAATTATTTGTTTATAAGCAACGAATCCAATATTGTTTTTCCCATATCACCGTATCCGCACTAAACAATTTTTAAATTAAATTTCACTAGCTAAAATTATTTGGTAATTCGTTCCTTTTAAAGGTTATGATTAAGTGACTTTCTTATCAACACATTAACTTTACTATCTCTCCTTTCTAGTAGTGGTAATCAGAAGACGGGCTCACAATTACAGAGCCTTTCGCAGCTACCGTTCATAATGCGACTTGTCATGGAGGAGATATAAACAAAAACTAAATTTATTAACGGGTTTCACAGCGAAACCAGCTTTTTCTACGAAATTATGAAGGGTAGTGCGAGTGGGATTACACTACGACGGCGCGTAGCATAAGCTACAAAATGTATGCATAAAACACACCCCGATCACTTCATTCGCAAGGCGGCAAACAAGCAAGAACCGACCAGTACAAAAAAATAAAAAATCCAAGCAATGTTATTAATTGAAATAAGTATCTCAATACGTTTATAACGAAGACTTGCTCGTATTGGCACGAATGCGCATCTAGTTGGAACATAAATATCTTTATTCAGCGACCAATCAAAAAAGACAGGCATAGACTACATTTTATATTTATTTCAATCTATTGCTGAAAAACCCTTTGACGTCGTTGACAAAGCAGCTCCTCCCAGTAATTGTATTGTTTGTTTATATACAATTGTACGTTTATCCACCACGTTCTGATGCGTACTTATATACATTTCCACATCTGTGTACTTCTATGAAAGGCGTGAAATGCGTTTCAAATTTAAACACATAAAACAAGAAAAGTGCACGAAAAATTGAGAGGGATGTGTTTTTGGTTAAGACCGAACTTTCCATACCTGTCACTAATTTGAAAGGAAAAAATGTTTTTAATACTGTATAACTTCACTGTTCATCTTGATAATATATACTCCTACTGCTCATCATTGTGTGCATATAAGTTTTACATTATTCCTAAACCATTTCTCATATTTACATATGAAACACCGTGTGTGTTTTCTGAATCATAGCGTATGTGAATAGCGGCGTTACATAACCGATTACCGATTTAAAAAATTTTTAGCTACGGTTTTTAATAATTATGACAAAACACTGATACTTATTTAAATTGTATTTACAGACTTCAAAAAGGCAAAATTAAAGTCTAAGTTGAAGGATTTTGAGACATTACGATAGTGGAAAACTGATTTTTTAAAGCAAGCTTGTTTTTAATCGTGATAGAATTTTTATTAACTGATTAATTACCAAATTTATATCTAAACATTGTTATGTACAACTCTTTAAACTTTCTGACTTTTTCCATGCGTATTTCTATACTTTAGATATATTGACAAATCTAACGAACATGCTCGCTCTTTGAGTGAATTTAGGTGTGCATATTTGTCGTATTAAAAACCAAATATTTCGCATTGTTCTCATACTGGTTTGGAATTTCCTACACTTTGCTTAATGCCGCTATTATATGTTGTTACTTCGGAATCGTCCTTAGCTCTGAATATTTCAAATAGTGAAGATATCATCATTATAGGATGTGGGTTGCAAAGGCTGTGAAATGGCATCAATAAGTTTTATGGTTAATAACAGGAAAATTATAACAAAAATCAATTCAAAAATAGTATCTGAGTTATAAATTCAGTTTGAATAAAATTTAATTTATTATTTATTAATTTTAATTTAAATAAACTTGAAGAATTACTAAAATAAAATAACAGCAGAGCCCTATTCGATGAAAATATAAACCGCTTTATGAGATACATTCTGAAACGAATATAATTCAGGGTATATTAAATTTTTTAATTCAAAGTGTAGAAATACGCGTCAAAATACGAATGCAACACAAACATTACTCCTCAACTAAAGAAGTAGAATCGATTTAGCAAAATGACCTCAAATATCTCGCTTTAATCTTTTTGCTAAGAGGAGGCAATTATATTATATAAGTATACAAAAGACATTAAACATTCTCCGCTTTTGCACAGATATGGGAGAATTGGCTTGTTTATTATTTTGTTTACTGCATTTTCACAGTAAAACTTACTAGGAAATTGAAGCTTAACTTATCTCCAACTGATGTTTATCTTTCTATTAAAAAAAATGTCTACACCTTTGTACCACAAAAAGGAAATTTTGTGATCATTATCAAATTTTGTGTTGATCCACGCATAACTGTGCGTCCAGTTTTGTATTGTAAACAATCTTCTAGTCGAAAAAAATGGAAGTTCTTCTAGGTCGGCTAGTATCGAAAATTGTGAAAATCAGTCACAGGCCATCGACAAAGCACATAAACTGAGAACTTCTTTGTCTTTAAAAGCAAACGAATTGGGTTTTTTACTCATTACTCATAAGGTAGTGGACATAATCAGAAAAGTCGGTCACAACAACGCAATGTTATAGAGTATTGACTTATCAGCTTTTAAGCTGAAGGTGGTAGATACATACGATTCCGTCAGAAACAAATTAAATTTTCTTACTTGGTTTTTAGATGTTACTGCAGCCAGAAACAACCAAATACGATGTTCCAAAATTTTGCTCAAAATTCAATGTATAGATTAGTAGGACTTTGTGTGTGTCTCTTATCAATAATGAAACCGCCTGCGTACTCGAGCAGATAAGAACAGCGACTACCAAGTCAGTGTTCGTTGGTTGAAATCTCAATTGCGGTAGATTTCTTTGGGTGTAGCTATAGAGTGCTTTGTCGGTGAAGGTATAACACTTATCGGCTGGGTATACATTCGCTAGGCTTCATCCACCACCTCCCTATTCGTTTTTCTTTCTTCTCTTAGTTCTAACATACCCCGTGAATAGGAGAAACCCTTTAGCGTTTCGTCACATAAAAAAAAAAAAAAAACGGTAGTAACATTGGTAATTGTAACGGATATGCGTCCACAAGCATTCTTTTTCTCGCCTAATCTAAATATATATTATCGTCCTCTTCACAGTTTCAACTTGCGCTGTCGAATTGTGAACGAAGAAACTTCATGGACAATAATCTTGCTATGAGATACCTTATTTCTTACACTGACGCACATACGTTATTACCTAACGAAGATCGTAATTTTACGAAAACATTTTTCAAACCACCAATTATTATATCCTCTACAAGATTAATCATGGGTGCTATTATTATTACAAAAGATTCAAATGGTTTCACTCTGATTTAAACTTTAACAATGAGGCCTTTCAAATACTCCTGTAAAAGCAAACAATATTAATAAAAAATAAAAGCAAACGGGTTAATGTATGAAATGAGTAATTTTGATAAAGATAAATCTAGCTAACTACAACATAATTTTTTTCTATAATAAAAAGTTTCTTCATATGGCTTGTTATGAAAATTTTCAATGAAATCTTTCAAGCATTTTGCGAACATAAAATTTTGAATTCTTCAATGTAAATGAAGGATGAACAGAAAAAAAATTATATTTGCTACATACATATATACTGTTTGGTTTCTTTCTTTGTTTCTTTCGTACATACACACATACATACAAAGCGGCTCAAAATCGCCGGAGAATGTAGAGCCGACAAAAGTTGGAGATTTTGGCGTAATGTGCGACGAAATTGAATTAAGAGGTGAATGGAAGCGAAGTATAATAAACGTATATCCCGCCCTTGATGGACAATTCAGAACAGGAACGCTAAAAACGGTAATCGGCATCATGAAAAGCCCTGCTTAAAAATTAGGTGCCTTAAATGTCGATGAGTTTTTAGCTGTTGCACCGGCCCACGTGTGTGGGGTGATATAACTTAATACCCCATTTTGCTTATTATTGACTGACATCTATTATGAATTAACTGACTAGGACTGGCAACAAATGAACACTGCTTTTTATGTCACTATTTATTAAGACATGCCACAGCTGCTAAACCTTGCTGCTGCTTAACCTCGGAAAGCGACGTAATGATAACTTGACGTAATTCGTTCTTTTTTTCAATATCGGTGGATGAATGAACGAGTAGGTATAGAAAATATTTGTTGAATTATAGAAAATTCAAATATTATATATTTTTTTAAAAAAGCTTGTAAAACAAACTTGACAAAGCCAACAAATCGCAAAAGAGCAAATCGCTCAAGCGAAGGCTGATATGACAGCAAGCGATTTCTACTGATCACTTTTCTTGCAACTTCTAATTACTTATTTCTGTGATGAATTTAATATAGAAGGGGATGTGATCATTTCCAGAAACCTATATAGTGTACAAAAAATTCAAACATCCTCGCTTACTTTAGACAAGTTTTGAAAGTGTAATTCTACCTGTGTAGAGTTCTAATGTGAGACGGTATCTTTAAGTGCCAAATTTCGAACTTTTTCTTAATTGTCAATTTTTAATTTGGAATTTGGCAAATGTCGGACATATAAAAAATATTATTTTGAATAAAAGAAATAATAAAATTTGTACTTTAAAACCATCGTAAAAAAATGTGGAAGTGGAAGAAAAAAACGGGTCAAAACGTGATTATGAGCGAATAACCAAATCAAATAATACAACAAAAAGAACGACAAAATTGAGAGTACAAAATATAAAATAAAGACAACGCTAAATTTATTTTCCTTAAATGAAAGTAGTAAAGAGAAAGGGAGAAATTCATTAAAACTTAAATGTGTATGTCTAGAAACCATCAAGTATTAAATAGCAGCGTATAGTTGAACATTAATGGCCTTAGCATATGTCTGCATGCAAATAAACCGAAAATAATATTAATATTTCAATTAGAAGTAATAAGGCATGAAAATATATATCGGTATTAAGAGACTCCTTGATAATTAGAAATCTACTTAGTTCACAATTATTGTTATGCTCAGAAGATGGGGGAAGCTAATCTGCGAAAAGGAATCATTCATGTAAAGTGAGATTAAAGACTGAGAAAATACATCAAAATACTCGAAACGAAAAGTACGTACGTCAACTAAAATAAGCTGAATACCACACAAGGCGACCACACCAGTCGATTGAAAAGGATGGTGATAACAAAGAAAACTCAGGCACAATAACAGGAAGATGATGACAAATCAGCTCAGTGGAGAATTATTCATACATATATAAAAAATGACAAACTTAAATATAAATAATATGTAAAAATTTTCATTTCCCACAGTCTGGTTTGTAATTTTAACTTGCCAATTTGGCAACTATCAATTTTTAAAATTTCATTGTTTATTTTGAGTAAACATATGTATTTATATCTGCATAAAATTTTTAAAGATCAGTAAACTTGATAAAAAAAAGCAAGCACCATTTTTAAATGATAGTGACGCGGAAGTCTTTGTACATTCAGCGAATAGGTTTGGTTATAAAGTACGTCCGACACTAGCAGATACGAAGCGCAGATAATGGTTCAACTACTAGAACATATGGAAGATATGGAGATTTCCCTTTGATATATGTTATAGCAGATATTCCCAAAGCCATTATTGGAGCGGATTTGCTATGGAAATGTGAATTATTGATTAACATTAAACAGAAACAATTAGTTGCTCCACTAAAAAGTTTGTCCATGAATACACTTACTGTTCAATGCAACAGTCCATCACCAAAACTTTTCGGAATAAAAAATATATACACAATTCCAAGTTTAACGGAAAAACTTCACTATTCCTGTCTGTCATCTGTCACATTGTCCACAGATTGATGACAAAAGGAACACATGCATTGTCAGACGTCTCGTATTTGTAGATCTTGTCTTTCATCAGCTACATCCTTCCATTCCTACATCCAACAAGGACCTCAATGATTGGTTTTCTTGCAGCGATTACGTCTATATTTTATACCAATCCCATTCTATTTTAAAATTGTGTATTTTAATATCAGATGTAAGAAATTTTTTTCAAAAATAGATTCTGTTAAGGCGCACCATTAGATTTCAAAGGCAGAAGAAAACATTTGCAAAATGGCAATTGCAATGCCATTTGCAATGTTTCACTTCGTGCGAATGAATTTTGAACTTCGAAATACTTTGAAAACTTATCGAAGATTCATAAATGGGTTAGTAAATGAACTGGATTTCGTCCTCGCCTATATTGTCATCTTTAGTAGGAACGAGAACGAACATCTAAAACACCTCAGAAGCACACGTTTTTAAGGATGAAATGAGAGAAATGGAGTAATTAAGGATTAATATAAAGCCGAATAAATGCACTGTCGGATAAATAGCATAGACTTCTTTGGACGCAATATATCTGAATGTGGTTTTCGCCTGAAGAAAAAGAAAATTTTTTGAGGCGACCAAAAGCTTCCGTGTTGGCAAACAAATAATGAAGTTGCACATACACTGTAGAGCGGTAAAACGCCATCAGAGGTTTGCCTTAAACAATGGCGAACGGAATTAATAGAAACTTGCTGTTAAGTTTATTCATAAAAAAAACAAAAAAAAATGTACGCACGGATTTTTGAACACATGTGAAGCACAGCAGTGAAGCCTATCAGAACCCCATTGAACTGCGCAATAGTACATAGCTGACGATTATACATCGAATAAACAATCTTAATTGCTGTTAATAGTCCCGGACCGCACTTAGAACAGACTATTTCTATTTCACACGTTTTGAAAAGTGGTTTTCATTCATATTCAAGAAGCGCACCGTTGGAGCTTCTTTTCAGCGACTTGCTATCAATTATAATGTGGCCATATCTATCTCGATTCATTTTAATTGTAATCATTCTTGTCCTGTTGAGTGCGTACCAACGAGCACATACAGGAAGCTACACATCCCTAGTCCTTTAGATTTATGGGTTTTATGGAAGTAAAGCTTCTTAAACAAATATTAGGAAGATTCAAAGCTATTTCGGTCGAGTATCTCCCCCGACAAGTCAATGATATCATTCATTATCTAAACTAAGGACATAACATAAATCTGTAGGCGTGTTGTAAGCGTGCTGTAAGCGTGTTGTAAGCGTCTTCTTTAAAAAGTTTAGGTCGCTCTCTTATATCTCTTGCAAGTTTGTTTTGGATATCCTACTTTTTGCGAACGGGAGAATGTTTACCACGCAATTGCGCATTCGGACAGATGGACAGACGAACGGACGAACATGCTTAGAGGCGTTCCAAATTTGAGATTGGCCAAGCCATGGCATTCCAACTTTTCACTACTCGATAACATTAAACCTAACAATTATCTTAAAGTCGTGCTCGCTTGGCAAATATAAATAAAGTTCAAAGGCAGTCATAGAAACGAACACCCTGGTAAGGGATCACGAATAGGAGAAACTTCAAAAGGAGAATGCAGACGGACGTTTTGAGTTCCTTTTAAGCCATCTGACCTATAGTGTCTGTACTTCCGGCAACATCACTCGTCTCTAATACATTTTTTATATATATTTTTTTTATTTAACAAAATGACAAGCGATATAATTAAATAACTACATGGGTATTGTATATTAAACTACTAACTAATTAATTAATATTAATTTAATAAGATGCATTGCGGAATTTCTCAAAAACAATTTTAAATTCCTATTACAGGATTCATTCAAATTTCAAAGATTCTGCCTGCACTCACACGGTAGTAATAACCTGTGCCAACCGACAACTATTTTTTATAGCAATTCAATAGCAAGCAAAATTTTTATCTTTATGTTTTATTTCCGTTTACTTTTCCTTCGGCTCCAATCGAACTCCAAATAATCAATAACTCACTGACTGATATCGTCGACAATTGTTTAAAATTTAGTACATTTTCCCGATATTTAAATACATGCCATTACTTATTGGAATTACTAAAATTTGGTAAATCACTAACAATGTTCGCTAGTCGTAACTCTTAATTGATTTGAAAATTTTTAAATTTATTTCAACTTTCAAAAAGTTAATCCCTTAAGTTTTTTTATTTATTTATTTATTTTTTTTAAAAGATAATCAAAATATATTCAGCAAGTTAAGAATTGAATGAATTTTTTTTTCAATTTTTTTTTTTGAAAACAAAATTCTGAGCTGTTTTGATTGTTTAAAAAAAAAAATGTCAAGTACTCACTCAAGTGTTCTCAGTTTAGGTGGTAATGTGGGCGTGGCCTTCGGCCGATTTGGCCCACTTTCAATACCAAGCTGCGTGCAAGAACTTCCGAAGTTTCCACCTAATTTGAAATCTTCAAGTTTGCGGCCAGGAGAATGGTTACAACAGACACTGCACAAACACACAATCGGACAGAAAATAACGCGGACAAACGGACAGACGGACATGCTTAAGTCTATTCAGAATTTGAGGCTGATCAAGAATATATAAAGGATGTGAAGTTGTATTTAAATATAACTAGCAAAGACCTAAACCACAATATTTTTAGAGAGCTTTGTTCAGCCATTAACAGAAATGTGTTAAACGAAATCTCCAAGGGATTTAAGCCAAAATATAGTCAACATAGAGTTTTTTGAGAATTTCTTTAACAAATATTATAGACAAAAAATATCTATATGTAAATTAATTAATATTTGAAAAGTAAAAATGTTTACACTAAGTCATAAATGAGGTTGATACAGCGAAAATTTGCTCAGCTACTGTGGGCAAACCATGCCCTGTAAAAAAGTGAAACTAGCACAGCGTGAATCCTCTATTAGTAGCCTTACCAACGATGTTCAGGCTATATTATGTTTTTCTAGGGGATTTTTTTTGTTTAAGTATTATAGTTAAGGCCTTTAACGCGGCTTGACTATCGGAGGTAACACAGATCCTCTCATGCATTGGCTTCTTAAACATTTTGAAGCTATATACAGAGACTATGTAGAGTTCTGCTTAAAACATAGAGGAATTATATCTCAATGCTATGGTTTTTTGAAATTTTGGGAAATAGTTCCGCTTTCTCCATTTTTCAATTTTTAACCGTCAGTGTATCTTTTCTTTTAAATTTACTAACGAGAGTAATCGTCATTTGCAGTCATCAGAAGGAATTTACGTCTTTTAGAAAGAGCCCAATTTCCTTATCCAGGTAGATATGTATATCATTAATATATTATAAAAGCGTTTCTGGTCGGCCTAGAAAACTGCAATCGGTCTGTTAAAAATTGCATAATTGTAATCGACAAACTTTATAAAAAACGCATACTTAAGTGTAGAGTATCTTCGTTATTATTATTATTATTGTTATTATTATAATCATTATCATTATTAATATTGTTATTATGCTATTATTATACTGTACAAACAATATGCCTTCTAAATTATAATTGTAGCAAACACAGACAGATTTGGTATTGAAGCAAATATTGTATTTTATCAGTTCAGAAAGAAAACTCGAGAAAATAAGATTGAAAAATGAAAAATGAAAAACTGTGTTTAAAAAAACGGATATAATTGGGAGACAAAATTCCTTTAAATAAAAAAGACAACATTTAAAAAATTATCTTAAAATTGGAACGTCGAAACAGAAAAATGATGCGCTCAGAATAAAAAAGAATGTAATTTAAAGGTCGAAGTGTTTTCTTACAATTTTTCAAATTAGTTTATTAGCATTGACCTACATAAAACAAAAAATAGCAATCTAATCATTCAGTTTTAAACATAAATAAAAAGCAAATATAAAATTTTTCGGATAATTTGTGTCAAAAAAAATTTTCTTTTCCGGATATTAACAAAAGTTAATATTCAAATTAAAAACAAACAAAAATTCAAACAAAGTAAAATAAATTTTGACTAACAACTTAAAAGAAGTCATGTTAATTGTTCAAAACATCAAAATTGTTGGAAACATTAAAATAATCGTTCAGATCTGTTGAATAAAATAAAATTAACAATTGCTATAGGAGTCCACTAAAAAGGAATTAAATGCCGACTTTGCATTAGTAAAGATATGAGTTAAAGCTAACAAAATAAAATCGAACACAAAAGAAACGAAAGAAAGAGATTTTTACCGTGATTATTGAACAAAATGAAATACGGAACATACATGGTCGTCAAACATATTCCAAATTTATAATTTCACTCATTGACTCAAAATTTCAAAGCCTCCAAGATATATAAGCGTTTTCAAAAAAGAATAAAAAAACCGCTCAAAAACCCGAAGACATATAATAAACTTTAAAACGAACTAGTCCCTATAACAAATATATACTTAAAATAAAAAAAAATGAAAAGTAATAAAGTAGGTGTACAGACTTGGTGTCTGTGCGTGCTTGCATCTTCGGACACAAAAAGTTGAGAAGCGAAATTTCATATTAGTATGCGCAAACTACATAGAAAAAAGAAATACAATATTGTGAAAGATGCCTATAAATTGCTGACAATCTAATTTTATCCTTTTATTATGTTTTTGCAATTGACGATATACCAAAAAGAATTAAAAGCATTGAACGGTAATTAAAATTAAAAATAAAACGAAAGTAAAGACGGAAAGACATATTCATTGCCAGGCAAGCGTTAATGAGAATATATCAATCTGTATTAACAAATAACCGAGTCAACCTTTCCTCAACAAGCATTAGAGGCGGAGGAACAGACCAGCTTTTGCTATGTTTTGAAATTCAAAATAGATGAACAAACATTTACAATAGAAAATTTCAAAACTATCATTTACCTTTTTTTAACTTTCAATTTTTCATATTTTACTTTTCCTTTTTTTTGTTGTTTACATTCGTTTTGTATTATTTGAAGTAAATCGATATATATATCGTGCATAAAAGATCAAACAGTTAAAACCAAATAGTAATAAATATTTTATGTTCATTGGTTAAATTTTAATTTTGATACTCTCAATTTCTAAAATTTACATTTTATTTTTACTTTCGGGAATTGGATTGCTAAAAAAGAAACAAAAACAGATGCACGTATATGTTAGTAATAAATTAAATACCATTATTAAATTTTATTAACTTTAAATTGTAAGCCCCCTTCTTTCAATATGATACGTACAACGTACAACGCCACACTTGCAAAGAGACACTAGCGTTGATTTGCTTATGGCAGACGACGAACATTCAGACAAAATCTTCACAAACAACACACAAAGAAGCAGCACAACACGGAAATTTTTGCCAGCTCAATTAAGCTGCCGTTGCTTTGGCCGAATTGCCCCGAAGTTTGGTTTATCCAAGCAGAAAACCAACTGACGTCCAAGTCATTATGTTCGTGTATTTGATGTATAAAAAACACCCACCAATGATATGTACGAGAAATTTAAAAAGCTACAGGTCGCAATTTTTGAGAGATTTTGATGAAATTTGGTGAAATGACGTGTTTTCGCCCAAGGACGAAGGCTATGAAAACGATTCCGATCGGTTCACTTTTACGACCACACCCCATATTAAATTTGTAAGTTTCAAAATTTCTCGGGAAAAGTGATTAAGTAGTAGTATTTCGGCATTCTAAATTGGTATGAAAACTTTGGACCGAATTTTTGAACATCCCTCCTTGAAAACTGAAGGTCATGCGACAAAAAAATATAATTTTCATTGCTTCATGATGAGAATTACAGCATAATAGTAATTTAATATAAAAAAGCTAACTGTACCAAATTTGGACCATCTCGGCCTATTCTTTGGATCCTACCCTAATAAGGATTTTCACAAAAATTAGCTTTTTGTAGAATAGAAAAGTCTAAGTTTTAGTATGTGGTGATATAAATTGACCCATAATAGTAATTTGATACAAAAATTAACTCTGCAAAATTTAAACCATTTACGCCTAGATTAGGATTCTGTCTTACATAACGATACAACTTGTACTACGTTAGATTGCGTTTTGCCCCCGTTTCCCCCCATAAACACGCACTTGATAAAAATGCCTTTGATATAATTTTGCCCAAGATATAATTTTTGTGTTCTATAATATAAATTAGAATTGTGTTAGATAATGTGGTATAGAGTATTTAATGGTTGGCCTTGCGAGACTATAACGTTCTTACTTGTTTTAATTTGTTTCTGTTTTTCTGTACGTCTTACTGCAAATTTTATAGTGGAACCCACCTTCGTAACCTTTTCTTCTTAATAAAACATTTGTGTTTCTTATATTAAAAAAGCGGAGAAGTTGTATGTCGGTATGTTTAAAATTTTTGTTTATGGTCACCAACAATGCTTAATTTTTTCAAAATGAATTATTTCATTTTATTTGTTTAACGTTCCTACATAATAATACATATGCTTGTACAGCAGTATAAATTAACGCTATATGGATATTGAATTTAAAACGGAAATCTTGGAGGTTGGTAATTGTTTTTTAGGCAATTCTACACTTCTTTCCTAAGAACTACTGAAACTTCCTCCAGAAACACCCCTCATCTTATGGTAATGGGTATAAAAACTCCCTCTCGGCCACTCTACGTTATAGAGGATGAAAATGTAATTCCTTTACTTTTTTTGTGTTTTTAGGATAACGGCGATGGGTCACGACCGAATACAATTTTCTAACTTATTTATATATGTATTCTTCATTCGCATTTTTTCCTTCGACCTATTCGCTTCGTTTTGTCAAAAGAGTTGTGTATGCTTTTTAAAGCAAAAATACTTAAAATTAATTAGTATTCCTCTCGATTTGTACCTGCAATTTCCGCATGAAAAAAAAATAAAGGAGAAGAAAAGAGTTATCGTCTCATCACGATACTCTCCTACATATTTTTGGTCTTTCAAGCCGGATTGGGTTTAGCCAATTTGGGGTTTAGTTTTATTCATGTTCGAGTACAAAAATCAATAAGCAAATCCATAATCATTGATATCGTACTGTATTTTTTCTAAACTGAGGTTATAATCATTTGTAACACAGAAAGCAAAAATGATATTTGGAAATTTAAGCCTTAATTGATGCAATTTAAAATAAAGTACAAAAGTCAAATCACAATGCAAAATACGTGTGTTTAAACTTTTGGACATACATGTATATATATGTATATAAGTATTGAATACATGGCGCATAATATAAATTGGTAGTCAAATTTAAAAAGAAAGCTTTTTATAATTCTAGATAACCTTGGAATTGCATTTGAATAAGTGTTTTAAAGTGTGCATATCATTTCTTCTTATTTTTTCTTATCATTTTTCCATTTTATAAACGTATACTATTTGTGCTTAATTATGTCGTTTGTGCATAAATCCCAATATTTCGAATTCCTTTGCTTATATATAACAACTTCTACATTTATAAGGAATACGAGTACGACGTCCAAATTCGACGACATTTCGTTTTGTCGTCCCTATATATTTTATATTATTGTGCCATTCATATACATATTCGTATATAATATTTCATATTACCAGTATTATTCAATAACCAACATATAAATGGTTTCTATTTTTGGCTGTATTACATTATTATTATATTCTTATTGTGCTTATTAGCAAAGCAATATGGTAAACAACCCCTATTTGTACAATCATATACACTATTCGTAGACAGACGGTTTATATGCAATATGCATACAACTTCTTCGCCTTTGCATACCGTATATTAGCGGTTTATGTTGAGAACACTCGCATACCACGCTAACAACCGTTATGTTTACGAATTAACTTGTTTACATTCATGTTAAATTTCTACACATAGATATGTTCCTCATAGGTATGTCAGATATAGGAATGCATGCTAAATTTTGAGAGAAAAATTCTTCCATAAGAATGACATACCTAACGACAAAACGTTTCATTTGATATGTATGTATGTATGTAAATGTACCATTATACAGATATTATTACATTTAGCATTTAGTAATTAAGCCTTTTAACCAATGTCATATTATATTATTACTATTTCATATCATATTGGGTTCTGTAATATTACATTATTACATTTGCATTATTTCATTTCATTTTTATGTATATGCATACAGTGACAATCGTTAATATTGGGTATTCCGTTCGATAACAAATAAACACTTGTTTAATATAGTCTAGTGCAGAAGTTTATTCTACTATTTTGTGCTACTAGTGAATACATATTAAAGCATAATAAAAATATAAAGAAATTATTATTCCAGCAAACAATAAAATTAAATAGCTTTAGGAATTCACAAAATATAGCATCATTAATATTGGATATTTCTCATGTAAGAAATGATACGTAGAAAAAAACATCGTATTCATAAAAATTAATGTTTGATGAGGTACTCTTTTTGCTTAATAACGTCATTGAAACATTTTGGCATATTTCGTATAATATTTCTTGTGTTGGAAACATGGGTCTTATATCGTTCTTCTTGTAGTCTATTTTTCTGATTTCTGAAAGAAGAGATTGGGCCGCACATGGCGTTCTAATTCATTTCACATATTTTAGATGGGGTTCATGCCTGATGATTGGGAAGGAGAGTGAAGCACTTCCGAGCATTTATATAATAGCTATTTTTAAATTAAATGGGGCTTCTGCTTGGAGTCATTATCGTGGTAGAATTTGAGTGCTTCGAAAATACCAAGTTTCGCCGCACTTCTTTTCAAATTTTCCCTCAATATCCTTAAATAACCGTGCTTGTTTAGAATGCTACGTATAAACACCAACGTTCCGACTCCATTGACTTCAACACATTTTTAAACCATAACATCACCATTGCCATGTTTCGCCGTAGACCTCAAACTTTCTGATCGCTGTTCTTCGTTTACTTTACCCCAAACCTTTACTCATTCGTTGGATCCAAAAACGTTATATTTGCTCTCAGCAGCAAGTATAACGTCACTCCACCAAGAAATGGGCTTAAAAACATTTTCTCTGGCAATTTCTAGTTTTAGTTTTCTTCTACGTTCTTGTAGCAAAGGCTTACAGTGAGTAACGCGGCCGTTATACCCTTTTACGTTAAGAGTTTTCTGTATTGTGGATGCTGATACTTCGTTTCTGTATTCCGTGGTAACCTATGCAGCGATTTAAGTGAAGTTAATTGGGAATTTTCTTGTATTTTTCCGCACAATTGCCTGTTCCATCGTGTCGATTCGTTTCTTTGGTTTGCCAGTTTGCTTAATTAAATAGATTCTTTCTTAATTTCTCTATCTCAAATCTAAAGTTGCATCTTTTCCTTTGCGTTTCGCTGTTTTAAGCAAACTGTGCCTTAAACCTAGAAAAACCCAGTATTAATGACGCTATGTTTTTTGAGTTTCCGAAATGATTTAATTTTCTTGTTTTCTGGAATAATATTCTGTTTGTTTTTTACGATATTTTAATATGTTGTGAGCAGCCAAAGTCGTCCCTCGTTTTGGCCTCACAGGTTCTTCGTCTCGGAGGGGAGACTGCTAGGCTAAGTTAGGTTAAGAATTAGGATTAGGTAAAGAACTAGACGAACGATGGAAGATAGGGGAGTCCCAGTCAGAAACACATGTTTCTGATTGAGATATGGTAAGCTTGCCAAAAGGCAACCTTGAGGGGAGCCGTAAAAGAGCTGGCTCCAAATTGTTCGTGTCGAGAGACAGATCGGTCCGGTGGAGCAGGGACATCAGAACAAGGGGAGGCCAATTGGTTTAAGTTGAAGTTGAAGTGAAGTTGTCTTACGTAAGTGAGTAAGTTTAGTCTGAAACAATTGCACTTCTTCGAGTAGCGGTGTATAATGCGATCGTAATTGAAATAAAATGAAATAAATGTAAATAAGTAAAACCAACAATATTTTACTTTCAAATGTAACAGCAAAAGCAAAAAATTCTTGTGAGTCGGAGCTTGGTGGCACTAAGCGTACCTCAGCACTAGGGAACGGACTACACCCCTCATAATGAATTCATTAGTACCGCAAAATACTAAAATAGACTATTGTGTTTGGACAGTGGACTAAGTTTAAAAAGCGTTTCTCTTTGGTTGAGTGGAATACTGAACGACTCTCACCGCACGTATTCTGACGGCTAATTTTAAAACAAATATAAATACATTTTCCTTATTGTTAACCTTTATGGCATTATGTTATCATTTTCATTTAATTTTATATCTACGTAAAATATACATATATATAAATTGTTTGAATTCTAATTCGTTATATTTAGTATTACTATTTCCAATTGCTATCATTATCCTTTTCCTATCTGCTATTATCTTTCAAATTGGGACCCTACCCTACAATCGCAAATCGACATCACTTATAAAATCTTATAAAAAACTTTACAAAAAAAGCTTTACAGTACAGACAAGTACTCCCCTAAGATCATGTTTGACTTCTCTTAGGATGACGGTGGAGAAACGCATCGGTACCGTAAAACGACGTCAGCTTTGGATACCCTGCTTAACCAGCTTTTATGAGCTAAGATACTATGGAAGCAAAAATTCCAATCTTCCTCTGTCTCTCTCAATCTCGGTGTCTCTTTGGTTATGTGTTCAATAGTAGGACGAAAATACTAGGTCGAATGTCGCCTACGACAATTTTTATACCACACTCCCTAATATTCCTAGTAAAACTAGCATCACGGAGAGGTGATCTCTCCAAAAAATACACAAAATTTTTGCAAAAATTATTATGCAGAGTATCTGGCAACATAATATTGATTGGGATAAGGTAATGAACCAATTAAGCCCTGGAATTAGTACGTTTTTATTGATGATGGTCCCAACTAAATCTTTAGTGTGGTTTCATAGTTTTCGCTACGTTTCGAAAAAAGCACACGCAGCTACTTTCTATATACGTTCGGACGACGAATTCAGAAACATTTGTACCCATTTGTTAACGGCTAAGACGAAAGTATCGGCATTAAAATTTATATCGTTATTTTATGCCGCTCCGAACTCATGACCAAATTGATAAATTCTTTGAGATTGGAATTAAATCTGCTTTAGTAGTCTCCACGAATGTAGACACATTCAATAATCGTGTTCTTTTGCTGCAAAAGCAGAAACGATGCTATAGAGTTTAACCTTAACAACTTTTAGAAACAATACCGCGGGACAATGTAGAATTGAAATGAACTTTGGCTCCTCACTCACTGCAGGAGTAGGAAAATACAAATTGGACTCGACCTATATGAATTCGTTAAAAAAATCACAACCAAGCACTGCTGCTAAAGTTATAAAATCTAAACCGAACTTTCACAAACAACCAGTACCAGAAAATGAAGTTGACTCGAAAGTGAATAGAAGAACATAAACCACCATCAATTTTCCTAAAAAAGCAAATGTCATATGCTCGTTGACGAGCTATCTCAGAAAGCTCATAAAAATAATTTCCCCGTAGTAGGAATACTTAAAGGAAACATCCTCAAAAAAAAATTCAAGTTTATACGGAAACATATTATTCGCAACTGATACTTTTCTCAAAATTAAATATTATATGTGCCAGCTTGGAAGTGCAAAGAACTACTCATTGTAGTCAAAAGATTACAGAGCGGCGCCGCCACAGAGGAAATAAAATAAACTCTACAAGATGAAGGGTTTGAAGTAAAATACGCACTCAATATACTTAACAAATTCAAAACATCACTCTTCCAAAAAATTTATCCAATATACAACCCACGCTATTTACTTTATCAAAAAACTGCGAGGTTCGCCAATGTTGAAATACATTAAATTAGGTGCTATGCGTAAAGAACTCCCAAAGAGGGCCAAGCCTCTCTGCTCTAAAGCAAATTGATTAGTATAAAGTGTTATAATGTCTTTCAACCCATTATACACATGTAAACCGTAAAATCCAAACTCTCGGTAAGTTCAAAATCCCCAGAAATCTCAATAATGTCACCCATACAAATGGAAACAAATTCAAATTGACAAATTGCATAATATATGACACACAATGTACGAGTTTGCGGTGGTCCTAGCATTATTTTAAAAAATAATATCAAACATTATTCAATGCAGAGCTACTCAAAAGAATCTATAGATGCGACAACTATTTGCCTCACGGGGTTCAGTCTAAACATACCAACTTCCGCAGTGCACTGCCGCCACGTTTTTTTTATCACAGCAAAGAAATTTCACGAATATTTCTCAACTATAGGTGCGAAATTTATATATAAATTTTAACGCCAAACACACACCTTGTGGTCCCAGACTTACCTTCTCCAAAGGAATGCAACTATGTAGAGAAATAACGAAGAAAATAAATAAATTCACATAACCACTTCACATTTTTTTGAAACGCGCACAATACATTGACGCTGCAGTGGAAGGTTTGCGAAAAATAGTTGG
This sequence comes from Glossina austeni, assembly GCA_000688735.1. Taxonomy (NCBI): domain Eukaryota; kingdom Metazoa; phylum Arthropoda; class Insecta; order Diptera; family Glossinidae; genus Glossina; species Glossina austeni. The sequence goes on along the minus strand of KK502933.1, from coordinate 35,501 downwards.
ATTGCCAACAGCAAAATTTGAAAGTAAGCAGCGTATTGGTGATACTTATAACCATCCTAACGGTACGGAAAAATTACTACAAGAAAACCATATACCCTGAAGGCAATGGCAAAAATTTAGGTCACCACTGTGGAAGCAACGTTTGTCAGAGTGCAATATGGTGTTCAAAGCTAAGCGTTTCCAAACTATTTGGCAATCGTATTTTCAATCCAACTCCTCAACTTCCTAACTCCGGAGACGCCAGCACAAAAGATTTCAGTGAGGTGTAATTTGCCTATACCCGAGCAATCAACATGGGTAAACACACTCCAAAGCGAGATAATGGATTCAATGGTTATTAGTGAATATCGTTTCCTAGTGAAAGAAAGCAGAATTTTAGAAATAAAATGTCCCTACCCGGCATGTATGCAGATTGCAATTCGCCCAATTCTACCCCAACTAATACAAGTTATTATGGGCTAAAGGCTAAACAAAGCTCCTAACGCAGACAACATCACGGCGAAAATGATTATCGAATTACCGCAATGTGCTCTAAAGATCTTGTTATACATCTCTGATGCCATCTTCAGTACTGGATACATTCCATCGTGTTGAACAAAATCTATAACTATTATGGCACCTAAACCAATAAAAAAGCCACACTAGCCACATAAGCTTATTGCCCCTTAGCTGCAAACCTTTTCAAAGGATGTTACTGAATAACGTTACCCCCTATATTAATGTACATGCTATAATTCCACAAAATTAATTGGAGCTTAGGCAATTTCATGGCACCATTTAATAAGTCCATCGTATTGTAGCCCTCGTACGTAAAGCATTTGAGAAATGAGTACTGTTAATCACTTTTTACTGATTTGTTCCAAGCACTTGACAACGTATGCCACGAAGGATTCTTAAATCGCAAATTACCATCTTATGTACACGCTTTGCTCCAAAAATGGGAAATAAGCGTTGATGCTAGAAAATGTGTGCATGTTATTTTTACAGTTGGAAAGGAAACGTACGCTGCAATAAGTACGCATACTGCTGTAATGCCACAAAAAACCCACGTCAGGTACCCCCTGATCCACCAAACTCGGCGCCTCACGTGGATTGAGTATATAATTGCGAGGTTAAACGAAAAAAAATTGAAAACGAACGAATTATGGTGGCTGTCAAATTCAAAGTACATCTATACAATGTTACTATTTAACCAACATGATCCTACGGAATTCAATGATGGGGCACAGTTTGTTCTTTCTGCAAAGAAGAGTGTCAAAGATTTTGCGTACAATAACGAGTATTCCGTGGTTTGTAATTAATTCATATATGCACAGAAACTTAAATATTCCTGTCATAACAGACGAAATTAAGAAAAAAGTCAGTAGATATGTTACTAACGTTCTAAGCCATCCCAATGCTCGTGGTCGCTGTTTTCGCTCAAAAAAGAAACGGGGTCGCTAAAAGCCCTTAATCACTACAGGCTCAATAAATTAAAAGATGACCTGAAATAAGGTGTGCCGCGGTGGCAGTCATCACTAGGATTAAATTAGATATAAAATTCAACAAATAAATGAACATTCTAAAAAAAAAATGTCAGCCCGAGAGATACTACCCTACTGCATGGCCACTAATTACTCAGATAACCGCCATCAGATTGGTCTAGATGCACGAACGCTATTTCAATTGAAGATGAATATAAACAAGTACACTTGTATTTCATATAATATAAAAATTAGAAGAAATCTTCCAACATTTCTCTAACCTCCCCCGGACGTTAATGTCTGTCTATAGATATATTGATGCCATATACCCACACTATATACCCGTGTAATTATTCTATGTAAAAGTTTTATAAATATGCTATTTCAATCGTTTAATTGTCCTGTGCCAAAGAAAGTACTTTTCGGAATATGAAACGTTACCTCAAAAACTATCGCTGTCGAATGACAGCAAACTTAGTGGTTTTAATCCCTTTATTGACATGAAAGCACACCAATGGAGCATTAGTACAATTCACCTCTCCGATTTATAATGAACAAAATCCAAAAATTGTGCCTTGTGTAGCTTATTTCAACCGATTTATCATTGCACACATCCATATGTGCATCTTACATATGAATATCTCTCTTCTGTTTTTCACGCGATAAATATTTTGAGTGGCAAAATTAAAGAATTTAGTTAAAATTGTTATCCGAAATTTTAAAGCATGAGTATTTCGAAAGAAGACAAGGAGGGAGGGCCGTACCCTCACTAGAGTATCGCTATCCATTGCGCTTATTTAAGTTGTTGCTGATTTTGTTGGTCCAATTGGCTTAAAATCTTATGCAAAACACGGTTGCAAGGTAACAAATGGACATATTTTAGAATTTTTGTGTTTTGACACAAACACAACTCACCTCGAAGTAACAACTGATACGTCTACTCAGAGCTTTCTACCAGCTTTTACTGATGTCATTTTCCTCTTAGGATGGCCGGTATTTATTCATAAATTTTTTAAAATGAGAGGCAAGTTACGAAATTCTAAATAGTTTTCTACAGACCTTTTCAAACAACAGACTGGCATTTTATACCACCGTAAGATCCACCTTTAGGAAAATGCGATCAAAAATGCGAAAATCTGAGAAAAATACCTATGGCTTAATGGTTTAAATTCGAAGAATTTGTAACCATGTTTGTTAGGATAGAAAGACATTTGAACCCTAGAACTATGCTCTATAAGTGACAATCTTAACGTTCTAATGTGACAAACCACAGACAATATCTTTATTGGGAATGCTCCTTTAACTCCTGTGGAACTTGGGATTTTTAGTTTAGGGTTAAGTTACGTCAATATAAAATAAAAGTTAAAATTCGTGATTCATGTATTGGAGCGAAGAAGAAGTGATGAAAAAGGAGATATGCTTCGTAACAATAGTTTACCTCATAATTTGGTATAAAACATTATTCCGACGACGATCGGGGTCTACGTTGTAGACTTACGTATCTCTGATAGTACCAAGCATGAAACTCGTCTCACTCTCGGCCTTCAATATTATTTACCCTTCATAGCTTTTTTTTCTTATAGATATGTCAAAGGAACGAGCTTCCTCCGATAATTCGGTACTATTAGGCTTTAGTGTTCTGTCGTCAAGAAGAGAGGTTGTTCTATCGCATCAAACATGTAACAATAAATAACAAAATAAGTTATTGGAGGCAGCCGACTTCAGAGTGTTTTATTTTTGTCTAGTAAAATTCTTGAATAACTTTTTTAAAAAATCAAATGTATTGGCGTATTAAATTCAATGATTTAGTAATCATTGCGATAACTAAGCTGATCAACCCGATCTGCCGCTCGCCAAACATAGGTATGATCCATATAATAGAAACCCAGTGCAATCTGTGCGGGGTGTTTATTTGAATTACATGGTCGCTTACATAAATTTTTAAATAAACAGCGTCACTTCGAACATCTTCCTTAATTTCAACATTGAAGACCTATGTGGATAGTGTGCAACAGATGTAATATAAATCGAATGATGTCGCTTCAAAAGAAATTTATGCCTTTTGCCCTGAGTAATTCAGATTGAGACGCTGTCTTTCGGTTGGTTTCTTACAATAATAGACTGCGTAGTTTTGCAAATATCTAAATAATATCAATATCTGACTCTTTACCCTATCAAACCTATTCTCTACAATAAGCAAGCTCTACCTGTGTCACATTTAAACTAATTGTTAATCATCAAAGCTTCGTATGTTTCGTAGATAAGACTAACTAAGTTCACTACAATTGGTTGCCAAGCTTCTGCATGCTGACAATGGTTATTTATACATGAATTTTTCTTTTATTTATTTATTTATTTTTTTTTAACTGTTTGTTATTTTATAAGACTATTTATAATTAGTTCACATTTATTTATTATAATATATAATTTTAATAGTAGTATCATAATTGGTGCCCCTACTTATTAATATGAGTTTTATTGTTTTTTAGCTTTTTGGTTTTTATGGTTTGATTTTATTGCGCCTCTTCTCGGTTGTCCTAAGATTGTGTATTACTAGCCCGCTTTGCAACTTTTCGCGCATACATTATATGGTTTCGTGGGTGCGCATATTTGTGCAGATGTACTTATGTTCTAACTTAGCTGCACAGACTGCCGCGCTTTTGGATCCCACAGAAGCCTAAACTTGGTTATGTTCCGACTGCAGGAAGTGGGAAATTTTGTCGTCTCTTGATCCACACAAACAGAAACCCGTCGGAGATTGATAAGGAGCTAATATCACTGTCTATGCAGAATCGAGAATATAAGACTATGTGCAATAAATGTAGCTACTTGGATTACTCGAAAATTTCTCGGAATGGGAAGAGGCCAAATCCGCTGTTCGCCGCTATTTTAATCAAAACACAATAATTACAGAAATTTCCGAAGTCAATAAAAACAGTAACGTCAATTGGCTGTGTAATTTATCGCATGTTAATTATGCAGACGCTGGAAAAATATCACCTTCCCTCAAAAGAGAAAAATAAGAAAGCTTCCTCCATTTCTGGCCCTTTATCGTTAATATTGGAAACAATAAAATAGTATTAAAGCCCAAAACCTTAAATAGAAATCATCATTCTGCTCAATGACCATTGCACGCGAATTAGTCGCGGTTTCTACAACGTATACAACCGGTCTACTACCGGTCTGTGGTGTCTACAACCACATAAATAAACATTTTAATATATATTATCTGGTTATATATGTCACATAGCGATCTTGGGATCTATCCTGCGCCTCTTCTGATTGATTCTACTTCCTTAAAGTGCACGGACTTCGGATCGAACTTTCTAAAATCCCAAAAATTTATAACAAATAATCCTGCCAACCTCCGAAGCCTAAAACGTTATAAAAGAGATCAAATATAGGCGTGAATACCGTAGTAATCACACAGCAAACGCATGGAAAAAAATTAACTAAGTAAAACAATCAATTCTATTTATGGAGGATCTAAGAGGAGTACAAAAAGCGCCAACGAGAACAAAAGGAAGCTCACGCTACAGCAATATTCCAACTAAAATAAAAAAACGGGTGGTAAAGTCAACAGGGCGACAATATCAACCAACTCCTCAACAGAAAATTAACCAGTTCCTATGGTCAAAACATAGACCGAATATAGAAATTCTTCGACAATTTTACCTCTACAAAGAATAGAGAACCAAATAGCAACAATCACATTAAAAATAACTATATATACATTACGATAATAATCGCAGTAATATATGCATTATATAGGTTAACAAAAAATTTAAAAAAGATGAAAAAAATTAACAGCAATATCAATACATAACTACAAAAATATATATGAAATTAATCATCTCACTTAAATTTATTATAATCTGCATAGCCAGACTATGTCCCAACACAAAAAAATTAGGTCAAAAAACATATAGAAAGCTAGAAGAGTATAGAGAAATTGTACAAAAAATAAAACCAACTGCTAGTACAGAAAGTGGATTCGCAGAAACCTACATATTAGTCAAAATTAAATATTTAGAAGCCCTGGAATTGTTAAATAAAGAATTAATGAGAACATACAAACAGAAGGCATCAACTCAAAAAAAAAATCGAAGCGAACACGGCTATCAATTCAGAAGTAGCTTCAAAATCAATTCCCATTTTTACAGATAATTTCAAAGAATTAAATACTTTTCTAAAAATGACAGAAATTATCCAAAATATACCCAATACAAAAGCTAAACCACAACTCATTGAAATTATTGCAAGTTATCACCAGTTGTCTAAACAGCATTATTATTATTATTTATTATTAACAATTAACACTTATTCGCTACAGATACATTATAAGCAAAAGTAAGCATTAAATTCAGAACATCAGTTCAATACAAATCAAATCCAATACATATATAAAACAATAGAGCAAAAAAAAAAAAATATATATATATAAATAATAAAGAAAATATAGTAAACATGATTGAAGAAATATGGATGTATAATGTATAATGTATAATATAAATATATAATGTATAAATGTATAATCATTAATGAATAATTATCTGGCAGCTAATCGCGGAGTATAGAACTTTTTAAACTTTATAAACTTTAACGAATTAACTGAAGTATCGAATTTGTGAGAATTATCATTAAAAAGTTTACAAAGCACACGAACCGGGTTATTACGCTGATAGTTAGTACGGCAATGCAACAACTTTACCGGAACATAGTGTCTAGAGAGTCCTACAGGAACATTAAAATCCAATTGTCCAAGCAAAGCTGAAAAGTAAAAATCTCCTCTTATTAATTTAACCATAAATAATGTACCTAGTAGCTCACGTCTTTTCTCTAAAGTAGGTAAATCAATAAGCTTCAATCTATTTACATAAGGAGGTAGGGGGAGATGAGAATACAAACCAAGGCCTCGTAAAGCAAATGATTAAGAGTTACGTTGGACGGATTCAATCAGACCAATGTGGCACTTATAAAATGGTGACCAGACAATACAACAATACTCTAAGTATAGGATAGGTTTTTCTCATTGGAAGCGGAAGGAGTCTAGTCGAAAGGGGCTTCTTTTCTAATTTGAAAAGGAGCATTTCTTTCCTTATTTGGTTCTCTTGGTGGAGGTCATCTAATGATGATGACCAGCGATATCAAGTGGGCTAGGGCACAGCTGAGTGTGTGTGCTGTGCGACGACAACCTTGGAAGCATTTTATTTCCCTTGAGAAAGGATAGTTACAACTGGTCGTCCGGGACGTGTGGATAGTCCAAAGACAAGTGTGGCTGCCGCCACGTACAGTATTAGATTACCCAAAGCTGTATAGCTTGGTGTAAGTTCTGGTTTGAAGATAAGCCAAGAAGTTAAAGGGTGTCCACGGGAGTCATGCTGCCCAAAGTAGGATTGCTCCGGCAGGAAGATGCACACTACCCATCGGAATGCCAGACGAATGCCTTCTTGCCTGACTGCTGGGTACGGCCCTTCGGGGAGTATTCGTGGTGGCTGTGGTTACCCCAAAGTTTCGCGGGGAGCTATTTAAGAGGTGCTTAGATAGGCCTCGACGCAGACCACTAAGCGAGAATTTGGCCGACACCTATTTTCTATTGCGGTACTTCAGAGTAGCGAGGCCCCCTTCAATGGGGATTGTCTCTCTCCCTGAGGGGTCGTCAATCAACTACCATTGCCAATGGTTGTAGGCAACCCGTCTGATTAAAGTTTCACACCAGGTGCAGACGTAAAACACACAGACATATGTGCAAAGCACCACAACTGAAAAGCATTCAAATCAAATTGAAAGACACCAGCGTCATTAGTCGGGCAAAACGAGTAAATCAGTTTGACATCACCGACGTACATTAAAACAGACGAATTACTAATACAGTTAGGAAGGTCATTAATAAATAAAACAAATAACAAGGGCCCAAGATGACTGCCCTGAGGAACACCAGATGTAAATGAAATTGAACGCGAGTAGGTTGAGTTAAAGGACACCGTCTGAGTACGATCTGTGAGATAAGACCGAAACCAGCAAACCAAATTATTAGGGAAGCCGATAAGACGTATTTTGGAAATAAGTAAATTGTGATCAACCTTATCAAAAGCTTTCGAAAAGTCAGTATAGATAACATCCGTTTGTTTATATAATGAAAAGGATTTAAAAATAGAGCACGTCGGTTCTAATATATTTGTGGCTGTAGATTTATTTTTCGTGAAGCCATGCTGACAGTCAGTCAAAATCATGGATAAACACGGTTTTAGTTTATTAACTATAAGTGATTCAAAGAGCTTCCGTAGTACACTTAGTTTAGCAATCCCACGATAATTCTGAATGTTTCCTCTAGAACCCTTTTTATATAAAGGAATAATAAAACTACTCTTCCAAATGGTGGGAAAATAACCGCATCTAATGCAATTATTAAATATACTGGTTAATGAAGGATAAAGAAAACTACTGCAAGCACGAACGATGCAAGCGGGAATCAAATCTGAGCCGGCTATGTAGGAAAGTTTAACATTTCGCAGAGCATCGAAAACTTCAGCTTCTGTAAAAGTAATAGGTGGAAAATGATCAAAAGAATTAATAATAAAAGTATATTTCTCATATGTCAAGCTATTAGCAGAATACGTTTTTTCGAAAAAATTTGCAAATAAATTACTAATAACAGACAGATCCATTGATTCAACGTTATCATACCTCATTACTGATGGAAATCCATTAACCTTACCTTTTGAGTTTACAAATTTATAAAAACATTTAGGATTAGAAAAAAATTGACTTTTCATTCTTTGCAAATACACCGCATAAGACTTATTTTATTCGTGTATTCACGTCTAGCATCCAAATAACGTTTATAATCCATAACGAGTCCACTACGTTTGAATTTTTTAAACAATCTACTCTTTTTATTTCTGATCAGCTTAAGATGTTTATTAAACCAAATAGGATAAATTGATGAATAACTGTCAGATTGTGCAGACACCGACTTAGTTATAGCATATAAGAGAATATTATAAAAAGAATCAAGGGAACCACTGGAAGCTACTCAGAATATTATGAAGTTTATTATAATTGGTTTTCCTAAATATATATCTTTTATTGCAAGTCTTATTAAGCACTTGCATAGTTTGCAGATTGCCTAAATTTATCCCCAATGTGGGATGATGTATGTCTTCCGGCAAAATATACGGATCCACACGAGTTACACTCACTTTTGAGTAGTTCAAAAAAATTAAATCTAAAAGTCTACCATTATTATTAACAATTGAGTTATTTTGGAAAAGACATAACTCGTAAAGTTCTTCCAAAAAGTCAGTATACAGCAAGGGGTAACAAACAGGAGACATCCTCGTTGCTTAGCCCATCCACACCCTCGGACCCTAACGAATCGACTTTTCCAACATTAGACTGAGCCACCAGGACCGGAGGCAGCGGGGAACTGGAAATTGGAACGTCCAGAGGCGCAATATACACCTCTGAACTAGAACTGTTTACAACCACTTCTGGTATATTATACACTTTATTAATCAAATTCAAATTATTATTCGATTTCGCATCAGGAACCGAATAAACAGGAGTGCCACAATTGCCAGAAGAAGCCACAGCCGATGCATTACCAGCACAATCCGTTGACAATTTTTCCGTCGTTAGGTCGACAGAAACTATTGAAGCTACTGAAGCAGCAGGCGACCTACTAACCTTGTGAGGTAACAATTCAGGCTGTTCAAGGTATTTGCATTTAGAAAAGTTATCTTCTAACACAGCCAGCTTCTTTAGACAATCCTTTATTATTGATTTTACATCATTAAAGCCCTTCCGTGTTTGCGAAATCACATTAAACACATGTACGTCCAAATCACGGCACTTAGGGCAGGTCCAACGCAGCCCATACGAGCTGAAGTTAATATAGTCGAATTACTTTCCCCTGAAGCCAGCGCATTTAAAATGCGCCGATCCACCGCACCAGCAACAAAACAAAAACAATTCGTCCGCACTCTTACGAAACTTGCAGTTGGAGAAGCAGCAGTCCACAATAAGATAAATCGAGTTTGATTATTATAAAGGTGTGTGTGTAAAAGGCAGCGCCTATGGTTTAGTGATGCAATGAGACACTGTATATTACAAAAGATTTTCGTTGTTGTTGTCTTTACTATTGCTTTTTGATCTTCCGATAATGTTCGCTTCTTTCTTTCAACAGTTCATCATAATCACTCACATCAAAATCAACGCCTTGTACAAGATTTGGTTGCTATTGGGTTTATTAATAACGAAGGTGCGTGTGTAATAGGCAGCGGCTATGGTTTAGTAATGCTTTTAAGACACTGTTTATTACAAAAGATTGGCGTTGTTATTTTCTTTGCTATTCCTTTTAATCTTCAAATAATGTTTGCTTCTTTAAAAGGCAGCGCTTATGATATGGTGATTATTTTAACACACTGTTTGTTACAAAAGGTTGGCGTTGTTGTAGTCTTAGCTATTGCTTTTTGTTTCACAAATAATTTAGCTTCTTTCTTTCCCCTTATAATTGAAAACACTTACATCAGAGTTAATGCTTTGTAAGATTTTATCGTAATTTTTCAGATTCTTTTAAATAATTAATGAAATTGATTTTATTAATTTTAGGTTTTAGAAATTTTAGAAGAATTATTGCACAGAAAAATGACACTTCTTTTTCGTGCAAGGCTGCCAGACGACAAATAACCACATTTACAGCATTAAAATCAAAATTAGAGGATAGTTACAAATCCAACACAACTATACTGCAAATTCACTCTACATTCATTAACTTTAACTCACAAAGGCAGCATTACGAATATCAAAATTAAAATTCTTAATTTAATATCTGTCCAAACCAAAGTACACAGCGGACGTAAGCAAAATTAACGATACCTGCGCTTTAACAACTTTCAAGAACGGATTAAATAATAAAATTAAATTCATAGCATTTGGGGCACAACCGAAAGTATTCAGTGAAGCAGCTAACATTTGCTTCAAGTTTGAACAATCTAACTCAACAAATAGTGGTATCATGCATGTAAATAAAAGACACCAAAAATTGTTATAACAGAAATTATAATAACAATTACAACAACATTATACTAACACTAATAACTATACCACTATAACACTATACACACAACTATAACACTTAACCAATACAGCAATTATACTCAGCATTATAACCATCCTAGCAACAGAAATTATAATAATCGAAACTCCAAAAACTGCAACAACAATTACAATACAAATTATAAAAACAACCATCAAAGGATGGATACATAAGTCAAGGAAATAATCCCATATAGAGCAATAAAAGCAACCCAACACATGCTATAGAAGAACAGGGAAATGAACTCAAGCCGAATTCACTGCTCACTGATACTGCCAGAGAATTCGGGACATCAAGCATAAGTCAAGCGTCTTCACAAGACACAAAGAATTTCAAAATTTCAAATACTTCAAAGTATATTACATTAAATATAAAAAATATCACACAACCAAACTCTTGATTTTTACAAGACACCGGAGTGTACATAAGCTAATGGAAAGAACATATTTTAAAAACTATCAGGTTAATGAAGAAGAACATATCATATTAATGGGTATAACAAATTAATCTATCGAAAGTATAGGCAAAACAGTAATTAACATACATATTGAATATGAACAATTAAAAAAAAAGCTTTGCTCGATCAAAATTTGCCAATAAGTATAATTGGAAGGAACTTCCTACAAAAACATTCTTGCAATGTGAATTACGAAGTATTCACTTTAACCATAAATACTAAAAATGAACAGATTATCTTAACCACATATGACCAAATACTCAATAAGCCCTGCATACATTTATCTCCCCGATGTGAAGTAATAACGTCTCTATAGATGCACCTACATAAAAGGATCTGGTAGTATTAAATACGGAAACAGAAAAAAGAATGTTCATAGCTAATAGTATCATCCCAAAAAAAGGCAACAAGCACATAATAATTCCAAAAGCATTCCAAAAAGGAACCATAATAAAACTTCTACACATCAACACAGAACCCTTCAATAACTAGAGATTCATACACAGCACAAACACACAAAGAAAAAATAATTCTTATCGTTTTCGCACTCTATTAGAACATATGAAACTCGACACTTTGAATAAAACCCAAACTAGAAAACTTATAAAAACTCGAAAGTACGTAAACAATTATAACTTTCCGGTCTCATAAATTAATAAAATACACACCCAAATTAAAGAACTTCTTAAACAGAACATAATGGAGCCTTTGATCAGTCTTTCCCGCTCATCGCTAGACCCTAAGTAAAATCAGTCAAACATGAGCAAATGGAGATTAATAGTAGATTTTAGAAAAGTAAACGAAGAAATTATCAACGAAAAAATTACACTAGCTGTAGAAGCATCAAATTATGCACTCGGAGCAATAATGTCACAAGGAGAAATAGGGCAAGATTCATAGCATATGCAAGCAAATCTGCAAGCAAATATAATTATATAGACAAGGACAGAGAATTGAAAACAAAGAGAAACAATTAAAATTGAAAAAAGGTTATCTTAACTGTCCATATTCAGGATATCTTAGAGTAGGGAAAAATGAAGTCAAGAGTATATATGGCGAAATGTGCCCAAGATGATCAAAAATTTTGTGAGAAAGTGCACCACATGTCAAATATGCAAACAAAAATGCATCTAAAAAAACATTTTGTGTAGATATTGTATGCTGTAAAGAATTTTTGTTTTCTGGTACAGTGTATGTTTTATATTTTGGGAAGATTCCCTATGAATCCGTTCCAAGTGTGACGAAGCGTTGTTGATTGTTTCCTAAGCCGCCGTATAAAAATTAACGGATTAATACGCTTTGAATTGCTTTGCAACAATTGAAATTCTTTATTTCTGTTTGTGGTATTTATACTTAATTCTGCAGGTATTTTAATGCTAACGTAATCAAAAACTATAATTATTTTAATTGGAGCGCCTAGCGAAATAGCAAACACTTTAGTTGAAGAAGTCATATTAAAATAGGGGCAATTTATAATTTCGAAATCCGATAAAGGTTCCGAATTTACAAATGAGCTAAGGAAAGAAACAATAAAAAAGTATATAAGGCCACAAACTTAAATCAGAATTATCATTCTGTGCAGTGACCATTCCGATCAAATTAATAGTTGTTTTGTTTAGCTAGTGACTATCGCAATCAACCGGCATTGCAATGGAAGGTCTTAGCGCAAAGACGCTGAGCTAGGTACGAAAAGATACTATTTGCATCTGTCCACAGGTGGTGAGTTATGAGAAAGTGTCCAAAATCCAAAATTTTAAAACTCGCTGAACCGGATCTTGTTTGAAATTTTTGTAAATAACTTTCGCGTTTTTGGAGGGGATGGAGTAGACTGAGTTGGAGATGGTGTCTTAATTTCCATCATTGCAGTATTTCTGTCTTATTTGCTTGAAATTCCGACTCCTTCGGATGTTGAGTTCATCGTCCTTGAATTCAAAATTAGTAATAAGCGTTTGTTCATTACTGGTTTTTATAAGCAAACGCAGAGAGCCTTCTTTAATACAATAAAATTGCAAACTCTAATGGGATAGTAGATGGTATTGTAGATATATGGTTTGCAGATTTCACGAAAACGTTTGTTAATCATCGTCCATATTTTAGTTTACTTGGAGATTCATATCATAGACCAATTAGCGTATTCTTGCCATGATAGCTCTCGCACGGTTAAATATCTTTCCTTCAAGTCCAAAATATGCTTCCAACAAAGGCACCTACTTTACTTCTCAAAATTTGGGTAGCTACCATTAGGCTTGATGTCATTGTTGGGAACATAGATAGCCTGCTATTCTATAATACGATAAATGCAGTTACTCCAATTGCGCAAAGCACCCGCCAATTTTAATTTAATGGAGAACTTGACTAATATAGAAATGAAAAAAAAAAGTTTTCAAAATGTATTTAAAGCGTGTATGTCAAACATTCTCTGGCTAAATGCAGATTTAACTACACGAGTCATCAATGTATTGTATATATGCACACAAGGTAAAAGCATAAGTTTGTATTAATCTTAGCCATTTTTGTAAGTTTAATTCCGTCCTGAAGAACTATACGGTGTAATTTTAAATATTTTTATTTTCTCTCTGAGAACTGGTGTTTTTCCATTTTGTGGATAAAGTAATTTTCTTATCCCAATGCACAAAGGCCGGAATAGTAGTCTTACTGAGAACTACGGAGGCATTGTCAACTTTGGTTTGTAGCAAAAGTTTTGGAACCGATCGTAGCTAAACAACTAGCTTTTGCTATCAAAATTTGTATCCCTCCGTTGCAGCATGCCCTCTTTAAGAGAAGATCAACCGAAGAGAACCTTTAAGAATTTACTTTCGGTGTATTCAAACCATTTTTATATGCCTTACAAGCGGAAGTAGCACGTATTGGTTGTAGTAAGGCTTGTGATAAAGTATATCACAAGGTATTGCGGAGGAGGGAGGAATACGTTATTATTATAATACTTTGTTGGTTCGAATAAATTAGCAAATGCAGAATCGTTCATTAACTTGGGGATTGTGATTGATCAAGGATTAGGTTTCAATTTACATATATAAATGAAGCGAAGACGCGAAAAGATTTATGAGCGCATGTTAGGAAAAGGTTGTACATGAGTTAAGCGAGGCCAGTACTCGAATATTCCTCCGTTGTGTGGTTTCCGTCCTACATGTTTTATGTTGAGTCAGTTCAGAAGCAATTCTTACTCTTTGCCCTAATTGAAGCTTTATCTCAAATTTGTCCTTTCCAGTGAAGTTAATAAATGGCGCTCTTAACTCACTGGTATGATTAGGAAAGGTAAACTTTAATCTGCCTTGGCACTACAACCACCGTTTAATGAAACCTAACGCCGACCTATATTTATTTAAAAAGAGGTCAGTGCCGAAAGTATTCACTTGAATAGTACCTGTAAATCCATAAACAAATCTAGGTTGTCCAACATTTGTGAATCAACGAAACACTTAGTAGTCAATGAATTGCTTCTTGGGAAAGAAACATTTATTTAGATTTAATTTCATAAAATTTAACGAGTGCTATGCAACAAGTTATCTAAATCAGTTTGAAGCTAATATGAGTGCCATTCCAAAATAAGGGAAAAAACAGTTTGAGATCATCTGGGTACATTCAGAGTGATACATTTAAACAGCGAAGGGAGATCATTGATGTATAGAATGAATAAGAAGAGCGCTAAGTAGCTGCTTTACAGGATACCTAACGTCATGGGAAATTCATCAAAACAGTACTCTGAATGCATGGGTGTGAACATAAGAGCTTATCCATTTCAATATGTATGAAAGAAAGCATGAATTTTCCAATTTAAAAAGCAATAATTTTGTGGACAACTAGAACAAAAGCCTTAGGAAAATTTGTGTACGACCTTCGAACGAGAACCACTGGAAAATCTTTTGCAAACATGACAAGTAATATCTAAAAGATTCATAAATGTTGAACTTGCTTTTAGAAAGCCACGTTGAAATGAAAACACCTTTTTATAAAACAAAGCAGAAATGTCGAAAGAGAAAGACGCATGGAGGCGGCCGCAATGTACACTATCAGTAACTGTTATACTTTTACAACTTAGTGCTCATTAAAGCTACGATCAAAATAGACTTTGCTGCACTGTGATTTGAACCCACGAATACTGACTTGTTAATCGCGCGAAATCTAATTACTGAGCAATAATTCATTCGAACAATTTAGGTAGAAAGCTCAACTTGGCAAGACCTCTTTAGTTCTCTCGAGATGTCTGTTTTCTTATTTGTGAAGTGGTATAAGGAAGCCACTTTTGTAACACGAAGGAAAGGCACCTAATTTCAAAGACTGATTAAACATCTTTGAGAGCCACGTAGCTCGCCAAAGCATAATTTGAGTATGCAGAATGGAATGCCATCAGGACGAGACGCACAACTATATTTTAACCACCTCAAACCTTGTAAATCATTTTCTGCAGCGATCAAGCTCGGAATGGAAATCGATTAATAAGAAGTGAGAATTATATCAACTGGAGGTACCTGCAATAACTTTGTTGCTTGAGGTAATCAAATCTATGCCTTGCAGCAGAGAAATACTCGTATGTAGGCTAGAGACCACTCTTTATATATTTCTTGCAAAATTTATTTTTCCTATTGTATTTAACTACTTTGTTAGACCATGGCAAGCAATTGTTTCGAATGGACGCCTGTCTAATCGGAACGGATGCAGAAATACCTAGGTTGAATACGTTATAAAACGATGACATTAGTATTTTCATATTCCCAGCAGAAAAATCGAGGATTGCAATATTCTTGAAAAAAATGTTTATCCGCTAATTCTTTCTATTGCAACGCTGGTTGATCACAATAGCCACTAATTAAAGAGAAAAACAACGATTGAGTCGCTTGGAATGATCATACAAATATTGGATCATTGGATTTTCTCTTTCTTTTATACTAAATTGTGGTCTTGTTATTTTTCATTGTTTACATAACAAAAATTTACAATATTCTTTAGCCCAGTGAAAATCATAATTGCTTACACTAAATTGGGTTATCCATAAGGTGATATCACTGCAATTTTATGATTTGTTTCGCATGTAGGATGCTTGACACCTTGAAGTGTGCTATTAAATTTTGTTTATTTATCATTTTCGAAAGTTTTAATTTTATACAAATCATATAAGTTATGTACACTACCGCATAATGTGTGAAAGTTGAAATTAAAGCAGCAAAATATTGGCTTTTTTAAAATCGTATCCATATTTGAGCAAGTAACATTTAACATTTTAGAGTGGGTGAAGGGACCATCTCGTCTGCAATGAAAGGAAATGCAAATTGCAATGACACAGAGCATCAGGTAAACTAAAAGGTGGGCGGCGACTTACAACTATCTCCGGGAAATTGACAAAGCAAAGATCTAGCAGTCTTGCGATTACAATTAGAAGTACGATTGTATTGAAGTAGACTTCGATCAATTAATTCCTTAAAAACCATAATGGCTTTATTCGATGTTGAAGTGGGGACCATACGGCGTAAGTTATCACTGTAACACTAAGTGATTTATAGTAAATTAACCGCTATGAGCATATCAGCAGGTCTTGATGTTTCAGCCACGTCACAAATGAGGGCAGGATGTTTCTTATAAATAGAAAAAATCGGCGTTTGGGAGAATATAGGGACATGTTACTCATACCTGTTTGTTTCCAATTTCGCCTGAGCCTGGGCAATAAATTCAACGTCTGGAGATCGGTTTGCTCTTTTCAAAACGTGGAAGGAATTGTGACAATATATTATAGACAATTATATTACCAAACCAGGGACATATAATGTTCCATCACGATATCCCCTTATAGGGTAACAAAAGTAATAAGAGATCGATAATTAGAATTCATTGAACCTGTGATGCTTGTTAAAAATTGTGAATTTAGCAATTTTCGATTGTTTCTTCAGATTCCTACCTAAGTAGCGTATTTTTTGGCAGAGTTATGTCTGATGTTCTTTACACTCGAGAACGTAGATCACCATCAAGGATGCCGCATAAAGCCACACTACAAAAGATGAGACATTGTTTTCGCTATGCATCGCTTACACCGATGATATTAGATTTGACCAAATATCATATCTTTTATCAGTTAGGTTTACATTAAAGTAAAGAGCAGTTTTAATCGCGTGATTCGGGAAGTGATATAACAATATCTAACGATTAGTACGCCTAGCATGTCCGTTCAATAGATATTATTAGCTAACTGAACATCGGTTTTTTTAATAACATAAGCAAACTTTGGTCGTAAGTTCATATTCAATTAGCTGTTTAACATTTTCGCGGAACTCTTGAAATTTAGTAGCAAAACAGAATAAGGTACTGTGGAGGCGCCCGACCAGCTGTAGGAAAGACTGGGACTGCCGAAGAGTAATACGTATTTTTCCTGGGATATTTTGACATAATCAACATGGCAAACTAGACTAAAAGATTTCGCCAAGATAAACATTTGTAGTGATTTTATAAAATGGAGTGATCCAAGTACAAATGTTTAGACAAAACCTTAGAAAAGTGAAATTACCTTTCACACATGACAGGGTTACCTCTTGTTTGTATTATTACTCCAGGCTTTAACAATGGTTTGTTCCGATCAGGTCTTCGAGCACAAGTCTTACGGCAGAGTAGTCCCTTGATGAAAGGTTCGTCCATTAATCGGTTCGGTACTTCTAGATATCCTTGAGATCTCCCGGGTTTAGTTTATCAATATTCGCAGACTTAGTTTTTACTTTCTTTGACCACATGCTCAGGGGATGTCCTACGTATGCAGCCATGAAGGTGGTCTGGATGAGTTATAGACAGGTAGAAAGGAAAGGTGGGAGTAGGGTGTTGTAAAAGCTGGCAGTGCAATTGAAGACAAAAGCGTAATTTTATACTCTGAAGAACGCCTTCCACATATATACTGCAACAACCTTGCTTTTGCCAAAATGGCGAATAAAACGGGCTTACTTTTCAATAAGATAGGACGTTAGTTAAGCAGTAGATCGATATTGGCGTGGTCACCACGAAATAATTTAACAATGGCTTGATAGTAATATTGGCGTAAGCGCTATGTTATAAATTTTTTGTGTGCTGAAAAGCACCAGAACTTAACTATTGTGTTGTCTCGACTGTCTTGCTCAGCATCTAGGCACCAAGACTGCGGTGCGAATACCAGTCAACCACAACTGTTCTCTAACTAAGAAATTAAAACAAATAATTTATTTTAAATTTGGTCGATTTATATTCTATTTTGTGCTACAAAAATATACTACATTTTTTTTGTTGCGACTGGGAATTATATTTTTAATGGCCTTTGTTCGAAAGAACGATGAGGGCTTCAATTACGTTACGCGTTCGAGCGATGACGCAACTCTCTTTCTATAGCTGAAGAAAGTAATATTGTCTCAATAAAGCTATTAAAACACTCAAAAAAAATGCCTCCCAGCCGATATCGCACAACTACATGGGCGACGCTGCATTTTGTTTAGTTTCATCTACGCTGTTCTTTGCTTAAGCGTAGGCAGCTGGTGCTGCATAGGTTAGCATAGTAAGTTTATAATTGTAGAAAATCAATCTATAAATTTGGGATGTATATTCTAAGTTTAACCGGATGTGCGTTCGCAAGCAAGAAGTACTCTAATGGATTTCTCGGTCAGATGCTTTACATGACAAACCCAAGTTAGGAGTTTGTTTAATTGTACGCTCAATTATTTCATCTGAATTGAGTGCAAAGTCGTTTAAAAGGCCGACGCTCTTCTCTTCCTAGTGGAAGGAGCTCAGATCGTTTGTCTGGCAATAAGGTAAAGTTTTCTTTATTGACGCGGCCAGGTGTTGATAAAGATTTCTCAAAGTTGAGTTTGGCACACAACAGATTTCTGAACCAGTATGCTCCTTAATCATCAAAATATTAAGCTAAAGCTAAGCCGGGGAAATATTTGGATATGAATAATGCATCATATCCTCAAGTGCTTGCAATCGTTGTGGTCAAATACATAAAAATTAAAATATGTAAATCGTTAGTATGATTTAAAACTAATCGCTATCCTTTTTCTTACTACTCTATGCAATGGCGAAAAGATTGACACGTTTAGCTGATTTACACGACTCTCTTCTAAGTAAGCACAGCCCTCCTTTTAGTATTTTACTACTAATTTATTAATTTATGCACTTATAAATGAAGAAAATCTACTGTTCTGTTGCATTCTGTTGAATTACGCAATCCACCCAATTGAACACCTAACCTAGTTACAATGAAAGTAAAAAGGACTTTTAAACTGCGAAAATTATGTAGATTTAAAAAATAAACCACGTGAACCTCATCATTCATCAAGCTCAACCACAACACAATGAGCAAACTATACAATTTCATAGTGTCGTAAACATGAATCAGGACGTTAATAAGTGTAACGCCGGCAGTACGCAGACCTTAAAAAAAGTAGCCTTAATGGAATCAAGAGAATCTGATAACGAAATTAAGTTGTAAAGGAAAACCAAATTTTTTTTTTTCCTTTTTTTCTTTGTTTTGTGTGCCTTCTCATTTTACAACACAGTGATAAAAAGCTGTGCGACGAGGTGAAGAAAACGATAAGGAATGCAAAAAATTGGCCGGCTTAGAAGGTCGTAATAAAGAAAATGATAGAACACAGGTTACCACATATCACTAATCCACTAATACTACGCAGAGTAATTACTCCTTCCATAAGGACCGCCGTACGTTGCTGTGAACTTCTATAGCGAACAAATCAGCCTTTTTAATCACTTCGGGAGGGCTACTTGCGGCAAGCAATAACATTGAAGAGGATAAAGCCTTTTGACCATAAAAAATCAATTTTGAAAATATTTATTCATATTTTTCTCAAAACAACAGAAAGTATACCTTGATTGTTTTAAGTGTGCAATTCTTTCGAAGAGAAAATTGCGGTTCACTTCTAATAAGCAAAAATAGAAGATTACTCTCTCCTTCTCCCTCTTAGAATTAATCGGCAAGCACCGCTGAAATTCATTAACTAACTTAATTTATATAAACAGGGAAATTAAATAAAATAAATAAAAAAGTACAAAACACATAATATAAACACATAACATTTTTTTTAATAAAATCATTGTTTTAATCACGAATTATCTGTTGTGTGGACTTTAAAAATATAATTTACGAGGAAGTGTCAGATTCTATCCTAGCTTAGATCCTATATCTCGGAAAAGCTCGAGTCCAGCGAGATGTCGTTATCGGAACATCAACGTATGACGTACGATATCGTGGCAATCGCGAACTTACGCCTAACATGGAGAGACCCAAAAAATACGAATTGGGAATCGCTCCGATTTTTTGTCATTGAAACGAACACGTATCCACACTGTCGTAGTTGTGCGGTTGAAATTCAACTGTCTTGTAAAGACAAAGGTGTCCAAAATGGAACTGTTTTAGCTGAACCAAAGACTTAAAAATTTCACATCCAGGAGGGGAAATTCTTTGACACACCCACGAAGTTCGGTGATTGGACTACCTACAAAAAAGCCGTTGTCAAATATAATGCCGAACTAGGGCGGTCAAAGCGGGCTAGCTGGGTTGTCTCTTGTTGGAGACCCACTTCCCTGATTGCTAGTGCGACGCGAAGTCAGCATACCAGAAAAACACAATGGAGATAACCTTGCAGTTCTCAAGGGATTGCAGTCTATGCAACAATATCTTCAATGCCGATAGTGTGCAATGGGCAGTATCAATGTTCGGACCGCACAAAACACCGGAACTTCACGGCATAAGGCCGTGTCTACTCCAACATTGCGTGAAAACTATTGTTCCACAACTAGCAAGGCTCCACAAAGTCAGCCTTCTAACAGGGTACATACACCATGACAGGAATGAAGCTAAATTGACCCTTATACCAAAAGCACGCGGCAGAGATAAGAGCTGCCGAAGTCATTTAGTCCCGTTAGGCCTTGCTTTTTTCTAGTTAGCGATGGAGAAAGCATGAAACAATTTTATTAGGGAAGTATACTTAAAAGTTACGCCTTTACATACACATTTATTTGCCTATCAAGGTGAGAGGTCCACTACGGCGCAATTCATGAACTAGCTGACATACAGAGAGCTTTTGATTACACGTCTTAAAGGGATGATGAAAAAGCTTTAGGAAAAAGAAATAACCCGAGCATTATTACCAACTGGATTATCACCATGCTGACTTCCAGATGCATTACGGCTGAAGTAGCAGAAACGCCTTTAGCTGTTATGGCTGCCTTATATGAAGTGTACTCTTTATCCTAAACTGCGGCTTAGTCATAGACGGACTGTTGCAGAAAGGAAACGATTGTGGATTCAGAATACTGGGTTATGCAGGCGATTTGATAATAGGTGGTAGGCTGTTCAAAGTTGAAAAATGGCGTCGCTGGCGTATGCGACCCGAGCTTTCAAAAGGCCATACCGCTGGGATATTAAATAATTCAAGCGGAGTCTTATTCAATCTCTGCCTCAGAATGTTTAAAATGTCAACGCAAAAAAGAGGTAATCTGAATTTACTCCGACAGTCAAGCTACTCTAAAGGTTTTGAAAGCGCATGCAGTAACCTCCAGGCTTATGCTGGACTGCCTTCGAAACCCGAACGTGGTACGGAGCCACAATTAGGTGCATCTATGTTGGGTACTCTGACATTCAGGCATCGAAGTATACAGTCTAACAAACTGGGGAGTTTGAAGGCGTATGATAGACCTGGACCTTCTCATAGCATACCAAGGAACCATATCACGAGACTGGTGTCGCAATGGATACGGAAAAAATCGCCAAGGCCTTAAAACCAAAATGTAGAATAATGGCAAGCGAAAAGATTCATCACAACTTCCGTCAGAACACTGGGACTACGAAGAAACGGCATACGTTTGCTAACTGGCTTCTACAAATGGTCATAAGTTCCTCAGTTTTTATCTGCAAAATATTCCTATAGCAGATGCCGATGCCCTGTCTGCGGCAGGGAGAGAGAAACAACCCTTCGTATGCCGTGCGAATGCGCGGCCTTCTGCATGTGTAGTCGCCAGGCAAACGTCGCTGTGGACAATAAGAACGTAAGGAAAAAAGGAGACCGAAAAGGTTGGAGAAAAGTGCAATGAAGTGAATAGCAATCAACTTGTCGACGTAGAGCCGCCACCTACACAGCGTTTTAATACGGCTTCAATGCCAAACACGTGATTAGAGGACAGGACTGGACAAACACGAGCAAAGAGATCACACAGGCAACAACTTTATTATGAGAGATTGCAACCGCCATCAACGCTTGGCATCGATCGATATTTCGCACGTTCACAATAGTTTTGCTCGTGATTGGATAAAGGAAAAGAAAAAATGATGAAAAAAATAGTGTGGCGAATTGGAATCGAATTTTTTTTTGATTAGAAAGATAAAAAAAAAATTAAACGCAGGGTTGTAAGAATTTTTCTGCATATCCGATCGGAAAAAATTTGCAAACTCCGGTGCAAAATAGAAAACGAAAGGTTTAGGGCTGGAAAGAAAATAGAGGCGAATATGTGGGCTTGAACCGAAGAGTCTACAAAGAACTCAATAATAAAAACTAAAAACAATTATTCATTAGATATCTTCATGCGCTTCTAGAACAAACTAGACGAGCAATGGGCAATGCACAACCTTTTTATTTAATAAAAAATAGACATACTTCTTTAACATTAAATCAATGTAGGTTTGATAAACAGTAATATATGCTTTTTATAATTTTTTACAATATGACATAATACACGTAGAGGGTAGAAAGCTGAACATTGCTACCTTAATTTGTTTATATTGTGTTGGGATTATAATAAGGGAGGAGAACCAACAGGGAAGGGGTTCGTGGAGCATTAGGCGACCTACTGGGACCATAAGGGTTCGCCTGCGTAGTCAGGGAAAGATGTTAACATCATGGACAAATATGGGCTATCGTCGTTGTTGCTAAGAATGCCGGTCAATAATAAACGATAACAAATGCTGCATTGACGCATGTGAAAATGTGGCTGGACGCAGTGTGTCTAGAATTGGCAGAACAAAAGACCGAAGCACTGCTGATAAGTAGTCCGGCAAAAATCGAGAAAATGTGGGTGAGAGACAGCAATCACACCATCGCATCCTCTCCTACACTGAAATACCTGTAGTTTTGATCCACAACTGGCTTAGCTGTAAACATCATCTACAATTTGCCGCGGACAAGGCAACTGGAATGCAATCGAATTTGGCAAAAATAATAACTTAAATCCTTAGATCTACCAAGAGGAAGGTGATATTAAAGGTAGTCAGACCGGTTCTGCTGTACGCGAGATTTGTCGATGAAGTCGAACTGTAGCAAATTGGCGGCGGAGTACCGCCTTGCCATTCTCAGACAAGTACCCGGTTTCCGGCTTATTTCGGAAGGGGCAATCCTAGTGATTGTAGACGCAGCCCTGATTGATATCTTGGCGGATGAGATGAGACACATTTTTGAAAGGAAACGGAGAGCGCAAACGGTGCTCCTGAACAACAAGGAGCGCCCCCCAGAAGGAGAAGGAGGAGGAGGATTGACCTCAATGAATCAGTGGCAAGTGAGATGAGATAGTGCGCTGGAAGACAGATAAACGTTTTCGTTCTCTCAGATAAATTACTACCTCACGCCGTTTCTGATCGGTCATGACTGCTTTGCGATCTACCTGCACAGATATAGTTACGGAAACTTACCAACATTCCTGAAGTATGGATGGATGGTGGGAGACGCTGAGGACGTTGTAAAGTAATTGGTAAATTTTCTCTTCAAGGAAGTAAAATTGTTATTACATTAAGCTATCAAGAACCTATCGCATGTTACCGGCCTGGCTCGTCGGATGGGATGGGTGAGAAAAATTTTAACTAGATTCATGACAATATTATTTTTTTTTTTTTTT